>QPKB01000026.1:124109-155505 GCA_003546025.1 Camphora micrantha | reverse complement strand
GGTCAAACCCAATTAGCTACTTAGGTTACCATACAAAAGAAATAAATAAAGACAAATAACTTTGAGACCAGATCAGGTAAAGGAATTTCCATCTTCTCATTTAAAGCCTTCATGAACAGAAAATGAAAATGGGCTTCAAAAGTAGATATGGACGATATAACAAATCAGAGAAGAAGAATAAAAACAAAATTACAACTGATTTAAAAAAATTACAAAGAGAGATTCGTACCTACCCATGTCTACCAAAATGGAACAAAATAAGTTTTTTTTTTTTTTGCTTGGCCCATTTGACAAAGAGGAAGAGGTTATGGTCTCATTTTCATTTGGCCATCTCGCCGAAGAAGGAACAAAGAGAACAATAAGAGGAAGCGGTGTGAGTTGAAGCAGTCCTTTTCTTGTGCGACCATGCTTTGAGAGAAGAATCGAGAGAGAGAGGAAGAGTGGAGAGAGTTTGCTGCATGGGCATGGAAACGATGTAGAAACATGTAGAAAGACGAGGAGAACCGATGGCAGCTGAAGAGGACAACAAAAGGATTGACAGCAAAACCCTATAGGGATAAAAAACAATGAAAGATTATATACGGTGGATCTAAGGTTAAGCATTACTCTTAATGAAAGAACCCAAGCCTCCAACAGAGTAGTCACAGTTCAAGCAGTGACCTTTGCATCCTTCAAAACAGACTGGAGTTTTGGAACGATTGCCCTTCATAGAAACAGTATAGTTATTAATTGCTGCAGCAAACTACCAACAAAATCTATATATATATAAATGATTGCACATTGGCCCGAACTTGTTATGTGTAGATGAAGGTAACCTCAAAAGCTCTCGCGTCAATCGAAACATCTCAGAATGCTATGACTTATCGAGCAATAGAAGAGAGTCCTTTGCTTTAGAAGATGTGATGCAAGGAGTCTCCGCAACAAGTGGGATTGTTGATGACTTGTATCAGCATTTTTCTATTACAAGTATCCAAAATGCTTCTTCTTGGCTGTTCATAAGGTGTTCTTCCAAACTGGAATGAATAACACAAAATCAGGAAAAAACTACAAATGAATTCCCTAAAGAGTTTGTAGCAAAGTTCAATATTAAGTGTGTAGCCAATCAGTGAGATATTTTGGAAATAAAATTATGCATACGTTCTTCTATGGTACACACATGTGGAATATGCATGCTGGCATGGGGAGTTACATTGTAGTATGGGTAGTTATTGCTACCTGTTTTGACCGTAGTTATTGTGTCCAGTCCTAATCATTGGTCCAATTATGAGCTGGGTAGGAAGTTAAGGGCAGATTTCATTTATGTATTAGACGATGGAGATACACAAGCTGTATATTTTATGAAAATAAATTGAATGAAATGGAAAGTTCAACTGTGAGCAAAGAAAGTGTGAGGGAAATAGAAGTACATGAATTAGCAAAAGATGAAACAGAGCAACCAAATGAATTCAACAAAATGCTGTAAACAAGATGCAAAGCCTATGAATGATATTCTTGGAGATTTGAAGCCATAACAAATTCAGTTCATTTAAAAAAAAAATCATATTCAGTTCATGACAACGATAACAATAGAGAGTGATAACGAGTTGACACTGAACTCGGCAAGAAAAAATCCAACCAAGTTTTGTCCCAATGAGGGCAATGGGAACACCATGCACATAATGTTTCAGTTCACGTATCCGCTTGAAAAGAGAAAAATGTGTCACCAATGAGGGAAAGATAAACTGTCAAGAAAACAAGTAGAAGACTCTAGTATTTCAGAATGAACCAGATATTGCTTACCATCTTTTCAACATTTTCATAGCTAGCCTTGGTGACGAGAAAGAATGCCAATAGAAAAACATCTGCACCACAATAGCTTAGAGGTTTTAAATATGCTACAATCCTTGTAATCTGTTTCATAGAGCCGCAAAATAAGACCCACAAAATCAACTTTTCTAGCCAAGGAAAATAAAAAATTAATAAAGGGAAAATTTGATAGAACGCATGGAATAGTTAAACAATGTACCTATTTTATCCCACCATTTAAGATTATTAGTGCTCCCATCCACTACCACATTTGCACTGAAATCGTCGAAATAAGTCGCAACATTTTCATAGCTAGCCTTGGTGATGAGAAAGAATGCCAATAGAAAAACATCTGCACCACAATAGCTTAGAGGTTTTAAATATGCTACAATCCTTGTAATCTGTTTCATAGAGCCGCAAAATAAGACCCACAAAATAAACTTTTCTAGCCAAAGAAAATAAAAAATTAATAAAGGGAAAATTTGATAGAACGCATGGAATAGTTAAACAATGTACCTATTTTATCCCACCATTTAAGATTATTAGTGCTCTCATCCACTACCACATTTGCACTGAAATTGTCGAAATAAGTCGGTACATAACCCTACATCCCACAAAAGAACGATAAAATTAATTAAATAAAATTAATTAAATAAACTCAATAAATATTTATTAGATTGAGACTATAGAAAAATAAGTACTTCACACCTACTCCTAAATGGAATAATGTCAATATGGCTTGAGACAAAGCGCTTGAACAATGAAGTTTTTTCAATAGGACCAATGCTTGAATTAATGTGTGAAAAGAAAATTCATCATTTCAAGTGTGAATTAAAAGTAATGCTCAATTTCTGACTTCCCATGCTAAAAATAGAAAGATTCGTGATTTCATTTAAAAATATGATTTTCAAAAAATTTTGACTTGAATTCAAACTTTGATGCATGAAAACATGAAATAAAGAATTTCTAATAAAATCAAGCATGATTTGATGAATAAGTTTTTAATTACTAAAGATATATATATAGAAAATGTGCATTTTTTAAAAATTATCACACCCCCAACCAGCATTTTGCTAGTCCCGAGAAAAAAAAATGCGAACTAGGGTAGGACTCTTACCAAATCTAAGAAAAGTAAATGCAAAAAAAAAAAAAAAAACAAAAAAAAAAAAAAAAAAAAGGGAAAAAAATAGCCACATTCACTGGCACTCTCGACTGCATTTAGCGTGGGCAACATGCCCTCAAGCCCTTAAACCCATGTTGCCCCTAGTGGACGAGTCGTGCATCGCAAGGGTTTTTAGTGAATATGTGCCCACAAAATTCATAACACCTAAAACCAAAAATAATAAAAGAAGTTTTTTAAAAGAAAATTTATAATCATCAGATATATTCAAATCCTTAGAAAAATTGAAATTAGGCAATTTTGAAACCTGGTTTGTCTATCCAATCTTTGGAAAGAAATTTTCAAAAATCATGCCAAATATGAGAGCGTAGGGTGAAAAAAGTACGCATACATTAAAAAAAAAAAGCGTTAAAAGCTCTGCTAAAACCTTTGAGGAATCGTCAAAAAACTTAGCAAATAATAGCTTCGCATTTAAAACTTTTGAAAATATATATGATTCTCTATCGAATAATCTGGTCCACCTAGACTTCACAAAAAAGCAGGTTTTCACACAAGGCGACCATGACGGCTTTCGCACTACTGTTTTTCAAAAGGCCGGAAATTTTCATTTCTAGACTCGGTTACATAGATATTGGGGAGCATACCCAAATCTTATGTAACTTCGTTCACGGTCCCTAACAATAGGCAGCCATTTTCATGTGCCCGAATTGATTCAATGGTATGTGGAAAAGTCCACCCAGATGAACCAGGAAACTAGTAAAACTAAGTTTTGGTTTTCATTCATATTTTCAATCAAGTCATAAAAAAAATTAGCAAATAATAGCTTCGCATTTAAAACTGTTGAAAATATATACGATTCTCTATCGAATAATCCGGTCCACCTAGACTTCGCAAAAAAGCAAGTTTCCACTCGAGGCGACCATGATGGCTTTCGCACTACTGTTTTTCAAAAGGCCGGAAATTTTCATTTCTAGACTCGGTTACATAGATATTGGGGAGCATACTCAAATCTTACGTAACTTCATTCACGGTCCCCAACAATAGGCAGCCATTTTCATGTGCCCGAATTGATTCAATGGTATGTGGAAAATCCACCCAGATGAACCATAAACTAGTAAAACTAAGTTTTGGTTTTCATTCATATTTTCAATCAAGTCATAAAAAAAATTAGCAAATAATAGCTTCACATTTAAAACTTTAGAAAATATATACGATTCTCTATCGAATAATCCGGTCCACCTAGACTTGGCAAAAAAGCAGGTTTCCACTCGAGGCGACCATGATGGCTTTCGCACTACTGTTTTTCAAAAGGCCGGAAATTTTCATTTCTAGACTCGGTTACATAGATATTGGGGAGCATACCCAAATCTTACGTAACTTTGTCCACGGTCCCCAACAATAGGCAGCCCTTTTCATGTGCCCGAATTGATTCAATGGTATGTGGAAAATCCACCCAGATGAACCATAAACTAGTAAAACTAAGTTTTGGTTTTCATTCATATTTTCAATCAAGTCATAAAAAAAATTAGCAAATAATAGCTTCACATTTAAAACTTTAGAAAATATATACGATTCTCTATCGAATAATCCGGTCCACCTAGACTTGGCAAAAAAACAGGTTACCACTCGAGGCGACCATGATGGCTTTCGCACTACTGTTTTTCAAAAGGCCGGAAATTTTCATTTCTAGACTCGGTTACATAGATATTGGGGAGCATACACAAATCTTACGTAACTTTGTCCACGGTCCCCAACAATAGGCAGCCCTTTTCAAGTGCCCGAATTGATTCACTGGTATGTGGAAAAATCCACCCAGATGAACCAAGAAACTAGTAAAACTAAGTTTTGGTTTTCATTCATATTTTCAATCAAGTCATAAAAAAAATTAGCAAATAATAGCTTCACATTTAAAACTTTAGAAAATATATACGATTCTCTATCGAATAATCCGGTCCACCTAGACTAAGCAAAAAAACAAGTTTCCACTCGAGGCGACCATGATGGCTTTCGCACTACTGTTTTTCAAAAGGCCGGAAATTTTCATTTCTAGACTCGGTTACATAGATATTGGGGAGCATAGCCAAATCTTACGTAACTTTGTCCACGGTCCCCAACAATAGGCAGCCCTTTTCATGTGCCCGAATTGATTCAATGGTATGTGGAAAAATCCACCCAGATGAACCAGGAAACTAGTAAAACTAAGTTTTGGTTTTCATTCATATTTTCAATCAAGTGGTCAAAAAAATTAGCAAATAATAGCTTCGCATTTAAAACTTTTGAAAATATATACGATTCTCTATCGAATAATCCGGTCCACCTGGACTTCGCAAAAAAGCAGGTTTCCACTCGAGGCGACCATGACGGCTTTCACACTACTGTTTTTCAAAAGGCCAGAAATTTTCATTTCTAGACTCGGTCACATAGATATTGGGGAGCATACCCAAATCTTACGTAACTTCGTTCACGGTCCCCAACAATAGGCAGCCCTTTTCATGTGCCTGGATTGATTCACTGGTTTCTGGAAAAATCCACTCAGATGAACCAGGAAACTAGTAAAACTAAGTTTTAATTTTCTTTCATATTTTCAATCAAATCATCAAAAAAACAGCAAATCATAGCTTCGCATTTAAAACATCTGAAAATATATACAACTGCGTTTTTTGTGAAAAACCATAGCTTTGCATTTAAAATTTTTGAAAATATATACGACTGTGTTTTTTTGTGAAGGGATCAAAATTCAGCACTTTTTCGAAATACCTTTCCATAAACAAAATGGCAAACCAAATCTAGTTTCGCCTACTTTTTCAAAATTCCCAAGATTTTCAATATCTTCAGTTCATAAAAATAACTGTGAAAGTTTTCTCTCTGAAACCAGAAGAAAGTTAACAAAAACGAAAAAAATTCCTGGCAAGAAAAAATTTTTTCTAGAAAGAAAAAATGTGTAAAAATTCTATTTAGCACAGGACAGGTGTGCTTGTCCCCACTCCACAACCTAAGATGAACATCGTCCTCGATGTTATGCATGAAATGCAGTACATATGAAAATGTAACATGCGAGGACAGAAAATAACAAAGGGTAACGTGGAAGAAGGTACTTGACTGTGTGATCCAATCTGCTTCCTGTCCATGGTTAGAAAAAAAAATATGCAAAAACAAAACAAAGAGAAAATATACGTACAAAAAGGGAGGGAAAACTAAGAAGCTAGGAGTTGAAATCATCATCTTCGTCGGAATAAAGGGAGAAGAGGTAGTTCCTTTGTTAGGTCAGTGCTAATATCGGTGTTATTTTATGCTGATTAGAAATGTTTGTTTGATTACCGATATTGCACTATAGAGAATAATTCTCTTCTTTCTTTTTATTTTGATCTTGGAATCTGCTATAGAATTTTCTTTTACTCAAACTATTCAACTCTTATGAAAAGATACCATTCAAAAAAAAAAAATGAAAAAACACTCTTACGAAAAGATGTCTTTAGCCATGTTTGACCTAGTCAAGAGTCATTATTAATAGCGAATAAAATTAGTCCGGTATTTTTTTTTATGGTGACTAAATATAATGTTGATTCTCTTTAAGGAATAAATAAAATAATCCCTTATAATTTGTTTATACAGAATGTGCACTATTCTTTAATTACTACTGATTTAGAAGCCTTCTTGGAAGCTTTTTTCATTGTTAATTAGGTGCTACTCATTTTTAATGTTGACCAATAACAATGTTAATTTGATTGAAGATACCATTGGGTCTTAACGAAAACCAAGGACTTCTTTTAGATAAATTTATCCAAATGAGGAAATGCTTTCGGATCTAGGTTACCTTGTGTTGCATTAGTCTTTCGATTTGAGAGATGGGTCTATTGACAAGGCATGTGTCTATATTTTTTTAATTAAATAATAGATATTAGGAATTATGGATATGCTCCATGAACACCCAACTCACAAGGAACTTCCAAATCCTGCATGCTTCACTCCAATCCATCCCTTACAATATTCTTATCTTCTTGGTCCTCTATGAGACAGAATTCAATAAAATAGGAAGGATAAAAAAAATTATATATATATATATATATATATATAAGAAACACAACTTACAATCCAAGAGATTTTTTTTATCCTATAAAATTTAAAAAAATGAGAACGAAAAAGAGAGATAGGTTCCTAATTAATTAATGCATTTTGGCTGTATGAGATGCTGCTAAACATAAAAAGGAGCTATTTCTTCAAAAATTCTCATTACCTGATTCCATTTCCTTGCTTCTTGATATCACCCAATTACATTGCAGTTTTAAGAAAATTACAATAATTAAGACCAAATTAACATCAAAATCTATAACCTAATTCAAATAAAAATACTGTACTAAACAAAAGGAATCGCGATTCATCCAAAACATACTTTTCAAGGTACCCTCTCACAGCATTTGCGCATATTTCCGTTTAGAAGTACTGAAAATTGAGAACATGGAATGTAAAGCAAGGGCTAAATCATCTCTCCTAAAGAATACAATCACCCACGTCTCTAATCATGCATGTGGCTCTATATCAACTAGATCCAAATTGTCAATTAACCTGATTGTACAAATCCCTAAAGAAGCCTATTAAAAACCTCTAAACAGCTAATCAGAAGAATACACATTGAAAAAAAATAACAAAATAGTTCACGGTCGTTGCTTAACAAACACAAAAAACACCAAAAATTACATGCCAAGATTCAATTTTTAAAACATAAATTCTAATCATTGTTAAGTACATTGATTTCAATAAAAAAAAGTCACAGACTCATAATATGCTTATCCAGTGATTTCAATAAAAAAAAATTACAACTTGTGAAATAACATTTGGATCTTGAATATGCTTATCCAGTGAACTGCACATCCAAGGACACTTGGCCATAATTAGAACCTTTACTAAAAAGCAGTAAGGAGATTCAACGGTTTCAGAAAATAAGCATGACTGAAAAGACGGTATGAACAAAAACTAATGTCCAGTAATATGACAATGGAAAAACAGCAGGTGGTCTTCCAAAAGTCCAAATTTGTGAAAATGGGAGTGTCCTTGAAACACTATGCAATACCAGTTGCAAACAAATGCAGCAAAATGTTGAACCATTCGTAGATCAGTCGTAAGGCACCTTAGCTTCACAGTACGGACCAGGGATCCATCCCTCATCCTAAGTTGAAATATCACTCCTTGGACTAATGAATTGGAAATAAAAATATATAAATAAAGCAACAACATAGACAAGCTCACTGAAATCTTAGGCCGCTATTTTTATCCATGATCTTATGTATTCAATTACATGAAACAAGCAGGTCCTAAGTAAAAACAACCAAAGATGCCATGAAATCTAAAAAATATAAAACAAATAGTATAATACAGTCTAATAAAATGTTGAATAGGTAGATATTAAAGAGGGGAACAGATCCATGTCGACTACCATCAACCATCACTTGCAAAGAATTAACATAATTCTTATCTAAATGAAGAAAAGTAATTTCTTTTTTTTTTTTTTTTTTTTTGTTTACACTCAAACATCAATCAATTTAATTTGGATAATTGAAGTAGAAATAACCCATGGGGCATGTAACCTCACAAAAAAATTAAATGACAAAAGAGAAAAGAATCTAAATCCTCCAAGCATCCTTATGTGGAGAAACATCCTAATGTAAATCAACAAAAGGGAAAAAAGAAAAAATGAACAAATAGACAACCCAAATAAACCCCAAGAGCGCTTGAATGCAGTATTATTTCCATTCTACCAAATCTACCAAAATTACCACCACCAATCCAACTGATATCCGCCCCCTTTTTTTATCTGCCACCTTCATGTATAAAACCATTAACTTTTGGAGCCTTAAATAGATAGTGATTTATTAAGTTATATAAACCTCTCCTAATTCGACTATTCGAGACTTCATAGAACAGGCAAGTCACAAAGGGACCGAAATCAACAAGACAATAGTAGCCACTGCTCAATTCAACAGAGGAGTCTTTGCAGCAGCCACTAGTTCAGACTTTTAAGGATATGTGACAAACTTGGCCATTAATTACCTCGATTCACTTGAAATATATCAAAAGAAAGTTTGTCATTAATTACCTCGATTCACTTGAAATATATCAAAAGAATTCAAAATCCATATTAAGGCTGGATAGATAAATTTAGTTCAAAACATGGAATCAAGTGCCAAGGTCGTTATAGATTGGATTACCCTATTAGAACCAAAAGCAGAACCAAAAGGTTCTAGATTTTCAAGGGATCTAAATCAGAAAATGAGTGAATCAATTGATTTAATCCATAGATCCCGATTTCTTATTGAATGGGCCCAACAATGCAGGCAATTTCATGCATTTGACCCACCCAAACATGACCCACACTACGCCCATAATGGGTGTCCAAAGTCTGTTCACAAAATCAGCCATGTGGCTGGTCTTACATGGAACAATTCCGGCGGTCTACAACCCAGCTAATGGGATGTCCAATACTATTTGGAGATGAAGTAATTTAAATTGTATTTATAAACCTCTCCTAATTGGAGACTTAATCGAATGGGCAAGTCACGGCAAAGAACAAATGGACGAAAATCATCAAGAAAAGAACCTTCGATCGATTTGTTTCTTTCTTATCTCAGGAAGTTAATTATGTGGACCATATTTGTCATTATAATGGCAGGCATTGCTCAATTCAATGGGGAAGTCTTTCAAGCTACCAATAGACAAGACCTATAGGGATATGTGAAAGATTTGGCCTAAAATTACCCGGATTGGACTGATAGATCAAAGGAATTAAACATCCATGTTAAGCCAAGATCAACAAATTTTGGTCAAAACATGGTATGAAGTATCAACATTGTTGCAGATTCATTTAAATAAAATTAAAAAAAAAAAAAAAGCATTACCACAGATTGGATTTCCGTATTAGATCCAAAAGATTCTAAATTATAAAGGATGCAAATAAGAAAATTAGTTGATCATTTGATTACATCCATCAATCCCCATTTTGTATCGAAGGGGGCAAATATTAGATAAATAACTGTGCAGCAATGTCATTAATTGGACCCAACCCATGAAGTGAACACGACCCGAACTAGCCCATACTAGCCGCCCAAACTTCTGCCACAAGATCAACCATGTGGTAGGTCATACAAGTACCACTTCTGGGCCTCTAATGGGATGCCCGGTACTCTTTGGAGACGAACCAATTTCAATCGTACGGGAAAGAAACAAGGGACCAAAATCAACAAGATAATAATTTTAAGTGAACAGCCTTCAATCAACTTGTTTCTTTCTTTGTTGGGAAGTTAATTATGTCGACCATATTGGTTAGTATAATGGCAGACAATGCTCAAATGAATGGGGGAGTCGCAGCATCCAACAGATTAGACCTATACTGATATGTGACAGATCTGGCAAATAATTACTAGGATTTACTTGATAGAAAAAAGGAAATCAACATACATGGTATGGCAGGAAAAAAAAATTGGTTAAAACATCTAATGAAGTGCAAATATACCTGTAGATTGGATCTCCCCACAAAAGATCCAAAATTACGCAAGGAAATCAAAATATTAAAGGACCAATCCATTGCATCCATCAATCCTCATTTTTTATCCAAGGGGCCAATAAAGTAGAAACAAACGGACGGCAATGTCATGACCCAAAATAGGCCCATAATGGACCCACATGAATAAGACCCAAACTAGGCGCATATTGGACGCTCAAACTTTTCTCACAAAATCAGCCATGTGGACGCTTCCCACTTCTGAGGGTCCACAAACACGCACACGTGATGCCCAATACAATTTGGAGAGGAAGTAGTTTTAGTGCTATAGAACCTCTCCTAAATCGAGACTTAATAAGAACGGGCAAGTCACACAGGGACCAAAATAGACAAGATAATAGCAGCGACTACTCAATTCATCTTCTTGTATTTGTGATCTATCAATACCAGTGTACAAAGGCAATGATGTTGTAGATGGTCCAATCTACAACGAACATCGAGATGCGGATGACTTAGTGAAATTTAGATATCTATGAATGGAGAAAAAGAATTCATGTAGTCTCAAATAAATTGTGAATGTCATCTCAATCCCACATGGAGAGATTTACAACTTCGAACATTCATTTTATCAAGATTACCAAAGGCAACGTTAGTTACAATTGATTCGTGATTTGCTTGTAAGACATTGGATTGCATCCCATTGACCACATTGGGTTGATAAGGTACACAACTCTTACATGTACTCTACCCAAAGACAAATGCAACTCAAAAGACAAGTGATCCATGTGAAGAGTTGCAATGGAAGCAAAAAGAATAGAAAACGACAAAGAAGACGACAATGTGAAGAGGATGTTTACTAGATGTCGAAGCCTTTTCAAGTGGGGGAGTCTAATTTAGGATATTATAATTCAAACCCACCGGGATATATGATAGATCTAGACTTCGATTATCCAGATCTACTTGATCGATCAAAGAAATTCAAGACCCATACTAGGGAAATATCAATAAATTTGGAATATCAATAACTTTGGAACAAAACATAGAATGAAGGGCCAAGATGAATGTAAACTGTATTCCAAATAAAATCCACACTATTCCACACTAAGTAGAGATCCAAATAATGAAAAATTAGTGAACAACTCATTTCCATTGGACAATCCCATTTTAAATCAAAAGAGCCCAATTGATGCAGAATTTAATGGATAACAATGTGATGGTTTGGAGCTACATGTTCATGACCCAAACCAAAACCATATGAGGTTCAAGCCAAGTCCACAAAAACCAGCTATGTGGCTCATCATACAAGTAGCTCTTAGGGGTTAAAAACACCCCCACAATAAGGGTAACGCTGATATTTCTTGGAGAGGAAGTAATTTCCTTATTGTATAACTTCCCTTCTTGTTTGGAGACTTAAGAAAATCGGAACAGAGCTCTCTCCAAGCGGAAGTTAGTACAAAGTAAAGTACAAGTGGGAAGTCACAAAGAAATAAGGATGAGAATCTACAAGATAAGAAATCTGAGTGGATAATCTTCTATGATTTGCAGTATTTCTTTTTTTTTTTTTTTTTTTTTTAAGTTTCATTATCATTCTAATAAAACTCTCTAAAGTTTCAATTCTTTCATTGGTACTTAGTAATTATGATAGCATGAATATCGTAAACTAGAAAAAGAAAGAACATGAGAGATGATTTCATAGAGAAATTAGATGAAGCAATATCTGGATCTCTTGTGATGATGCACGGCAGGAATTTAAGGAAAAAAAGGAGAAAATGAAGAATTAAATCAAGAGATTGAGAAGTATAACTAGATAACCTCCCAAATATTTTTTTGGACTCTCTAACCTCCCAAATATACAAAAAAATAATAATAATAATAAGCAGATCAATTAATGACTGGATAACCTTTTAAAATTAAAAACAATAGCAAAAATATTGACCAATCAATTGTGTTGTGACTATTCTCACTCAAATGATCATCTAAATCATAAGTTCCAACTTCCCAATAGAAATAAGTATAAAAAATAGTAATATTCACACCTGAATCATATGATTCAGGGTCACATGCTTGGGATATTATACCCTAAATCAAGCAGCAAACGGTTTCAGACTAAAGACACATCAAAATTAGAAGCTCCAAGTGATATTAAAAAGCCAATGCTTTTGAATAGGGGAAAAGAATTGCTCTATAAGAGATTACTACTTGCTGGAGAAAAGAATGGTATGGAAATAATAAACAATGAAAGATTTAATACGGTGGTCTAGTTAAGCACTTACTTTAATGAGAATCAAGCCTCCGATAGACTAGTAAAAGTCAAGCATCCTTCAAAACAGACTGGAGTTTGGAACCAACACCCTTCAAAGAAACAGTATAATTAGAATTGCTGCAGCAAACTACCGACAAAGATTTATACTATATACAAATGAATTGCAACGCTGGCATGAACTTGTTACGTGTCAGATGAAAGGTTACCTCAAAAGCTCCAGCGTCAATCAAACATCTCAAAACGCTATTGACTATCAGAGCATAAAAGAGGTCCTTTGCTTTAGAAGATTGTGATACAAGGGTCTCCACAACTAGTGGGCATGTTGCTGGACTTGTATCAGCAATTATCTATTCCAAGTATCCGAAATGCTCTTCTTGGTGCCTCATAAGTGTCTTCCAAACTGGAATAAATAACACAAAATAAGAAAAAATACAAATGAATTTCCTAAAGAGTTCGGTAGCCAAAGTTCAAATATTAAGTGTGCAGCCAAATCAGTGAGATATTTTGGAAATAAAATTATGCATAAGTTCTTCTGTGGTGCACACATGTTGAATATGCACGTTGGCATGGGGAGTTACATTGTAGTATGGGTTAGTTATTGGCTTATTGCTATTGTTTGACTGCAGTTATTGTGTAAGTCACTAATAAATCATTGTCCAATTATTGAGCTGGTTAGGAAGTTAAGGGCACATGTCATTTATGTATTAGATTGATGGAATAGGCAGTTTTCTGTAATGTTTTAAATGTATTTGAATGCAATGAGAAAAAAGGCAGCTAGCATTATTCTATTCAACTTCACTTCTGTGTGAAGAAAGGAGGGCTGTTCCCCTCGAAGTGAACTCTATTTCTCAAATTCCCTATTTCTATGTTTTATTTCCTATCTCAGAACATTAAACCATAACATACAATCAACCCATAAAGATAGGAAATTCAATAATAAAATTTAATCAAAATTACTATAATTCCTAATTCCAATCTTAAAATAGAATCAAATCCATTGTCTTGACGATCAAATCTGTTTCAATTTCTTTAAGTGAAGTATATATGTATATGCATACAAAGGGGAAAAAACAGAATCTGAAGATGGTGGGTGGTAAATACGAAGAAAAATGGTGAATTGCTGTCGTAAATATGGTAGTGACAGCAGCAAAAATGTGATAAAAACTGTGGCTCCTGCATTTATTTGGTTCCACCCATTCATATCACACGCATTCATCAATATGAGCACTGGCCCATATTTCACTTCAGTCGAAGAGATACACACCAACAGATTCATCATATTTGAAACATATAGTTACAATTCTTTATACATGATCAACCCCGAATGAAATCTCATCTTACCTACAGCAGCACGGATCATTCATTGGCTGCAACATGTTCACCATTTTAACCTATTGAAGTAACCATGCAATCAGGACAAGCATAATGGAATTTGACAGAAAATATGAACTTTGAAATCTTATTATAATTATTAAAATTTTTTTACAAGCATAATGGAATTGAAGCTTGTTATCCCATAAACAAATTACCACAAAAAAGGAATCAGGTTTTTCTAGAAACAAAACATCCAAATATTTTTGTTACAAAGCAAGAAAATTACTTGTTAATGTACTATACACAGTGACATTTACTAAGCTTTGCAGAGCCCACCTGCGACCACCACTAAGATGGTGGGGATAGCCCAAAATGGCCCCATGTTGGATCATCACATCAATGAAATAAAGAGCTCTACGATAAAAAGATGAACGCCCAGAGAACCATTAAAGACCATGTTGGCCATGGATAATGTAAACTGAGTCAAAGCATTCAAATTTAAACATTTTGATGAATTTGTCTTCCTGCGGTAAAGATTGGATGCTGATGGACCCCGCATGTGACCCAAATATTGTAAGATAGCATAGGATTATATCAATTAGAAACTTCCTCGTATCTGGTATTACTAATTCCAATGACCTTTGTAGTGATTCTTTGGAGCAGAAGACTATCGTGAGTAGAATTGAGAGAGAAAGAAAAATAATTTGAAACTGGAAGGATTTTGGGATATTCTTTGGCTAGTAAGAAGAATTTGAATTTGACATATGAGAAACCGATATCTTTATGGAAATAATACTTCGAATCATATGATTCATGTCCGCGATGATGGTTGTCCGATAAAACCGGATTATGTAATAGGTGTGATAAGGGGCAGAGTTGGTTGTGAGCAGTTAGCTAAGACAAGAGGGATCATCTGAAGCCCATGTCAGATGGCCGGCTAGTCAGGTTAGGAGTGGAGAAGCCAAGATCAAGTTTATTATCAACATGCAAATGAAGAGCCAGGCTATATAGAATCTGATGCTAATGAGATGACAGATTGGAAAACCGGTGGTGGGTATGTTAATAGGATGATAGAGATTGGAAAACCAGTGGGTCTCGTTTGGGTCTAAAGATGACATGTGAATGCTTCTGAAAGGGTCTTTGGATAAAGATGGGGAGGGAGAGTCTACAAAAGGAATCAAAAGGGGAGTGTATAAGCAAACTCCATAATCTTCACATCGCGAGAAAAAGTTAAAAGGGTTTGTATTAGTTTAGAACGGTTAATACTAACCTCTGTAATTTTAGCAATGTGTTCTTTGATGGGGCATGGCTTGAGGTTGGCCATTCAGGGTTCTTCAGCCCCTTGTTGCGGCCATTTTGGATTTGGTGGAGACTCTAATTTACCATTTCAAAGTGGAAAAAAATGACTAGTGTGTGAAATATGGGCATCAAATAAGTGGAAGCCACCTGACAGATAGTTGTTTTGTGTGGTTTTTTTTTTTTTTTTTTTTTACTTTTTCCATTTATTGTTGTTGTGGGGATGGTGGGGGAGGAGGGAGTGTTTACAAATTTGAAAGGTCTATGCATAAATAAGGGGTAGTCCAAACATCAGCCTAATGGGAGATCAGATGGTGGAGATATCAAGGCCTAAAGATCGAGAGTGGAAAAAGAAAGGACTCTATCAAGGCCAAATCCAACAGTAGTTTCAGACCAGATTAGCGTAAAATTGGTTCTGGTGAGAGTTCAAATGAGAAGAGAATGGTAAGTGTTATGGCGCTATAGAGTGTACAAATGAGTCTCACCCTTATTTCACTGTCTATGCATGCATTCTAGGAATAAGATTTTTAAGTTCTTTTGATTTATTTTGAAATATAAATTATTTGTGGAGTGAAAACTCACTACTCACAACTTGTTCTGAAGCAAGGAGAAAAACCTGAGAACTGTAGATATATTGGAGCCTATTATACAGGCTTTGACTCCACAGGTTTTGGCTCAATTTTTTATTCAAATCTCAAACGGTATGGACTATGTCACAGGTGGTGCTCAATTTTGCAATGACTCGTGGATTGAACAACATCAATGAACATTTAGAATAAAGACAGTTTGTTATTATGCTAAAGCACAATTTTTCAACAGGAAATTTTTTTTTCCTTTTACAGTCCTACACAAAAAAAAGTTTTAATTTTATTTGGCAACCATTTGTTATTATGCTAAAGCACACTTTTTTCAACAGGAAAGCTTTTTTTCATTTTACAGTCCTACACAAAAAAGTTTAAATTTTATTTGGCAACCATTGTAGGAACTCTGAAACTACCGGCACTTGAAAAATACCATTTAAAAAAAATAGCATGGAGCATACCCCCATAGAGTTTAAATGACTCGCAACAGATTGAGGTCTTGCAGCTAGATCTTCAGTGAACTCCTGCATCAAACAGCAAGTAATAAATAAACTAAATGACCAAGTTGTCAGGTATAATAACTGGTACTGCCAGTAATTGCTTAGTAGTGTTACCGGAAAAACCAATATGCAACCTATGCAAAATCCTTCCACCCTTGTGATAAGGTACAAGACAGGGCGTTTACTGGTGTACTCCACATACAAGTGGTTCTACTCTGTATGAAAGACCATTCTAGATTCAAATAATGAGTTCTTACATCAAAATATAACTTCCTATCAAAAACCTAGCATGATGCAACTATGCCGTAACAGCTATGATATATGAAACACATTTCCCATAACTATATTGCATCCTTAAACAAATATTTCTCTGAAGGACACGCATTGCAATATGAGATATATGAAGAGGTGGAAATACCCATATATGCCACAGGATCAAAGGGATGAAACATGAAGGCATTTCTTCAGTTATTCTTTCATATTGCCAATATTCCTGTCCTTTGCCTAGAAAAGAGAACCGAAGATGTAAGGATTACAGCGGATGAATATAATTGACACACCAAACGTGATACCATTAGAATCCTTTGATGGGCTATTCTTTCACCCTAATTAGATCATTGTATTGTAGCCATGAGGGAGATATATAGTTCAGTAGTCATATATGCCAAAAAAAAAAAAAAAAAGCCCTAGATTCTTATAGACCCAGTTAGGATTTCTAAAACACTCCCAAATCTGGTGAATCTGAAGTGATCTCTTTCACCAATTTAAATGGCATGGACACATACCATTCCAAATTCTCAAAACATCACAGTAATTGTGTCAAATCAAAGAAAAAGTAACAGAAAATTTTACATACTTTCATGAAAAGCTGAAAAAAGAAAAACCATTTTTCAAGACTAAGGAAGCACACCCGATCAGAGCTTTTCATTGCATACCTGTAAGGGCAAATGGATGTTCAGGGAGAGTATGAATCGTAGCGGAATTGTCCGATTTATCTGTGGTAACGGCGGTGGAGAAGGCCAGCATTGGGAGAAGATGACTCCTAGGATTGTCCGAGGACCTAAACCTCTTCTCCAGGCGATCCGACGGCATCCAAGTATTCCTCAGCGATCTCCGCCACCCCACCGATCCAAACCCGGTCTGGATTCCCACAAATCCCATAACCTTGTGCCTCTTCGAGCCTCCTACAGGCGTAAGAGAATCTCCAGATCGCCTGGCATCGCCATTTTCCCATGAAATAGATGCGGATAGAGGCTCGAAATCAAGGCATCTGTATCCGGAAACGGGGCGGAAGAAGGCGATGGATCCGAAGACGATGCCTGCAATGCCGAGAGCGAGGCAGCAGATGGAGATGATGGGTCGCTGAGAGGGAGAAATCCATGGCTGGCGAGGGTAGAAGAACTTGGGAGATGAAGGAATGTTGTTTGAGGAGAATTTTGAAGAAACCCTATGAAATTAGGGCTCTTTCTGCCGTTGATGGAGTGGAGATGAAGAAGATCTTGAGTTTTTTTAGTTGAGAGAGCGATGGAATCTGGTTAGTGTTGTTTGATCTTCAAGAAACGAGAAGTTTGTGTTCGCGATTATGAAAACGAAGATAATCGGGCTTGTATTGTTGTCGTATACAACATCAAAAAGAGAGAGAGAAGAGTGAAAGACGTAGATGCGTGAAGGAAAAGCAACCGACTGTATATACTTTTGACGCGGAGAATTACCATAATAAGAGCCGCTTAGGAATACGCCAATAATTACCATATATCCGTTGTAGGCGGAAAACTAGGCACACACACAATTTTTAAATTAATTTGAATAAAATAATTGTGTCATTTTGACCTTGGTGGCCCACCAAATATCTTTTTAGCACACATGCAATTTAATACCAACGTTAATTTAAAAATAAAAGCAAGTCCCTACAAATTGAACTCGCAACAAAGGCCTCGGCTCATAATAAGAGGTAGAGAGACATTAGAGCACAACTATATTTTTACATAAATATCATTATATAGGGCGCCCACATCAGCAACCTGGAGCTCTCGTTTCAAACAAATACAGAAGAAAAAAGGGGCATTTGGCCGGAGGTCTCTCAATATTAATTTTTATTGCAAACGGTCCACGAATTAATTTCATAGAGGCAAAAGTCCCTTACACCGTTTCATATGCTTGAAAAGACAATAATGCCCTTATATTCTCTTATCTCTTTATTAAAAAATGGTAAGTCTAAAATCGCGGTAACTTGCCAAAGAAGGAATGAAAGCGAGAAATTAGGGATTTTGATACATCGGGCGCAAAGAGAAGGAGGAAAGTGAATAAGGAATGAGACAGTTCATCAAGCGGATCCCACCATGGATGGGCATCGATCAACAAATCCAATTAACCAGACCTTCCTGATTGTCAAATTGGTGAAAAACATCACATCCAAAACTGACAGTACCAAATGTAAAGATATACCGTCCATTCGTCGGCCATCAATCAGATGGCTAACATTGTCCATTCAAATCCCCTAAAATGCCCTATTAATAGTGAGGCACACGAGATGAACGACCTTGATTGGAAGCATCGATGCCTCATATCCAATTAAATTATTTTAGAACTCAGAGTGCAAAACTTAGATAAATTTATACTAAACTCAGATAAATTCATATCCAACTCAGATAAATTCACTTTAACCTCATATAAATTCAGAAAATGATGGATCAAATGCACAGTCTCATAAAGAAAAACAAACTCTACACCATTCGTTCAAATCTAGTCACACTAAAAAAAAAACCCTCAAGAACCCAACTAAAATTTCACAAGAATAAATTTCCTCCCATTTTTAATACGATTGAGTTCTCCTTGTGAGAACTTCTCATCTTGGGAACATTTCATAATATACATGTAATCAGCTAGTATAAGAACAAATCTGAGCTCATCCCAATTAACATTTTCATAGTCAGCATACCCCCTGATCCATTTCCACTAAATGCTGTTAGTTTTCTTATTATATTTGGTATTATTAAACCATGAATCTATGAAATCAAATGATGAGGAAAAAAAAACAGAGGAAAGATAGTATGATCATTTAGGTGGGTCAAAACACATCAAATGTAGTTTCTCCCCCTCTTTTGGAGAATTACCTGAATAATTGTAATACGCATGCGGCTTGATTGTTCTAGTAAAAAACTTTAGATAAAATTTACTAGACATTCATCAAGGAGACATCCATGGGCAAATCGACATGAGTTTGTAGCATAAGACATAAACTTGATATATTCCCCCCCATTTGAATTTCGAAACTTCATCTAGGAAATAAAATCCATTAGAGAGGCAAATCAGTCATGAAATATCATGTTAAGGCCCTTAAATTTAGGGCTTAATTTACGTGACATGTTAAGCAACTTATGCGTGACGTATTTCGACAGTTATAGGGACAAATCAGCCATGAAATATGTGATGTGGCGTATATAAGGACCTCTGGCTGAAATATTTCTAGTAGTTGCATGGACTACAACCCTCAAACAAAATTTGTGTGAACCAGAGCCTTTGAAGGTTTGATTTCAGGGACCTTTCGCTAATTTACTCAAGAAAAAAAATAGGGCTTTCATAATTTTGAATCTCCTAAAATTTCTCTCTCAAACCTATAATATATCTCTCAACGAAATTCAAATCTTTAAATTATCTCTTTTATCTCTTTGAATTCAAACTTTAATTCCTAAAAATCTCTCTTTTTAATAATAAGAAACATTATCCTAAGCGAAGTTATTCCTATTCTCATCCCAACAGTCTCTCCCTATTACATTCAAGTACTTGTACATGTTTGCCTTGTAATTTGATTTTTTATGAAGATTTTTTTGTCAATTGTGTGGTTGGGGAGCATATTGCTATTGTCGTGTATCTACATGATGGTACTGGTGGGGATGACACTAGAGCTAATAAAAACCCCTCTCTATATCATGAGGTGGTTTACCTCTCAGATCCCATGCTGATAGTGATATATAATAAGAAAGTTGTAAAAGTATTGATGAAATTCAAGGGCTGTGATGGTGGTGTCTGTAAATTTTTCCTTTTTGTATGTATGCTTTTATTTTTGTTTTCAATTTATTTTTGAAAGAAAATTGATTTGTTAGGAATCTTGGTACGATGATCTGGTTGTCTGTAAAATCTGGGTTTTTTTTTTTCTGTGGGTGGGGTGAATGTGATACGTGTTTTCTTTTTTCCTTTAAACTCTTGATTTTCTTAGTCTAATGAAAAATAATGAGATGTGTCTCCTTTTACTGATTGTTCTATCGGCTGAGTGGCATCTGGGCAATTGGCGAAGTTCCATGCCTTTGTGGGTCTCAACCTATTATAGCCAAGATTGCAATTATATGTATATATGAAGCGAAGTGAACTTGATTTCCAATTTCGCTGTCAATTTCAGATTTGATTTTGACTGTCTTATAATTTTTGACCTCCTTCTAATGCCAGGCCCTACCAACTAATGGGCCATTAAGTGAAGTTATTTCTAATTGAAATCAGTTACAATTGATAAGCACACTTTTTGAACCCAACCTGACCCATGTATTTTTAATGACATGGTAAAAATTAATCTAGTTTATGCCGAGACTCAAACTCAGGATAATATTAATTTCAAAGGAGCAACCCAACCACTACACCACAAAGCATCTTTTTATTAATAGGTATCAACAAAAACTTAAAATTAGTTAATGAGAAAGGGACCTGGCCCCACTTTGGAATATTGACCGTGAGTTGGAATTTATCTACGAGGTATTTATAAAAATAATTATAATTTTAGAATATTGACCCCCATAAATATTGTTGTTATTATTTTCATACTTATGCATTGTACTTTAAGCATAGATTATCAAACTTTTGAAATAACTATTTTATATGATTTCCTATATAGTCATTAATTTTCTATGACAACCATTTTACAATAAAACTAATTCAAATGAATATATATAATATGGAATTGAAAAACAAAAATAATAAGTTTAATAATTAATAAGAAAATGACAATATTATTGAAAAAAGAAAAACTTGCAACAATAGCGTAAAGCTAAAGAGGAGGCGGAAAACTTTCCATGTAACTGATGTGCTACCATGCACGCTTGCCGAGGGAGAAAGGGTGGAGTCTGGGTTTTTTCTTCTTTTTTTTTGTGTGGCTTTAACTTTTATAAACCATGATGTAAATGGAGTGGAATACTACGATAGACCCCATCTATTAAAAATCACTATCATTAAGGCAAACATCCTTGCTATTTATGGGATACCTCAAATTCTCAGGGTTATTTCTACGGTCAAATTGATTCTCTGATAAAAATATACAAAATACTGGAGTTTTCCAAATAAAGTTTTTTTTTTTTTTTTTTTTTGTTATTTGGACTCTCCATCATGCCTTTTGTCTATTAAGAAACTCTCAATTTCATCATATTTCCATCAAGGCAATGGCATTTGAGTGTTAATGGGTCCCAGTGTCTATAAGTGTCACTAATCTAAGAAATTTCAAGTATTTTTGTTTCTTCTGATTATATGTTTTTTTTTTTTTGTTTAGAATGTGAAATGCCGATTTCTGGGTTGTCTGGTTTATTTAATCCTTAGTCTTTTTTCTTTAATCCACTCTCGGTTCTGGGTTGTTTGCTTTCTTTTTTATCTATTGATTTTGATTGTATACTTTTTTTAAGAATGCGAAACTAATGGTAAAAGGAATCTCCAATAATATTGGTCCATCTAAATAAAGAATTAAGCTCATTCTTATTATCATCATTTTCTACTTTCTCTAATATAATTCTATTTCTCTATGTCAACAAGAAAACTTTCATTTTTTTCCATTCATTTACAGTTCATTGTATTTTTTTAGAACAACTTCAATAATTTTTTTTGTTTCTTTGTATCTCTTTTTTGTACCGTCTCATGTCTTATTTGCATGCTTAGTTTAGATCAGTATTCAACTCATTTTAAAATGTGAGCATCTTGAGACAATTGGTGCAATTATTAAACATTTCAATTTGAGAGGTAAACCTTTTTTAATTCATTTACTTTTAAGTTCATCATATTTTATTTGAACAATTTTATTTGAGCAATTTTAGTTATGTCATTTGAATTGTTTTCCAAACCCAAGATTCGCCCAAAACCCGTTTTGAACCGAAAAGGATCTCAAAATAACCTAAAATGCGCATGTACGCGTAGCTTGTGCTTTCGTACAAAGGTTGCGTACTGCGCGCCCGAATTTCGGGCCAAAGCCGTTTCGGACGCAGAACTCCGAGAAGTGTTTTTCCAGACCCAACATTCGCCCGAAACCCGTTTTCAACCGAAAAGGATCTCGAAATATCCTAAAAGGCGCATCTACCTGCAGATTGTGCTTTCGTACAGAGGTTCCGTACGGCGAGCCGAAGTTCGGGCCAGAGCCGTTTCGGACGCAGAACTCGTAGAAGTGTTTTCCAGACCTAAGATTCGCCCGAAACCCATTTTCAACCGAAAATGATCTCGGGATAACCTAAAATGCGCATCTACGCGTAGACTATGCTTTCATACAGAGGTTGCGTAAAGCGCGCCTGAAGTTTGGGCTAGAGCCGTTTCGGACGCAGAACTCTGAGAAGTGTTTCCAAGACCCAAGATTCGCCCGAAATCCGTTTTCAACCGAAAAGGATCTCGAAATAACCTAAAACGTGCATTTACGCAACGATTGTGCTTTCGTGCAGAGGTTCCGTACAGCGTGCCCGAAGTTCGGACTGGAGCCATTTCGGACGTAGAACTCTGAGAACAGTTTTTCAGACCCAAGATTCGCCGGAAACCCGTTTCCAACCGAAAAGGATCTCGAAATAACCTAAAATGCGCATCTATGCGTAGATTGTGTTTTAGTATAGAGGTTGCGTACGACGCACCAGAAGCTTGGGCCGGAGCCGTTTTGGACGCAGAACTCTAAGAACAGTTTTTCAGACCCAAGATTCGCCCGAAACCCGTTTTCAACCGAAAAGAATCTAAAAATAACCTAAAATGCACATCTATGCGTAGATTGTGCTTTCGTACAGAGGTTGCGTACGGCGCGCCCGAAGTTCGGGCTGGAGCCGTTTCGGACGCAGAACTCCGAGAAGTGTTTTCCAGACCCAAGATTCGCCCGAAATCCATTTTCAACAGAAAAGGATCTCGAAATAACCTAAAACGTGCATTTACTGGTAGATTGTGCTTTCGTACAGTGGTTCCGTACGGCGCGCCCGAAGTTCGGGCCGGAGCTGTTTCGGACGCAGAACTCCGAGAAGTGTTTTCCAGACCCAAGATTCGCCCGAAACCCGTTTTCAACCGAAAAGGATCTCGAAATAATCTAAAATGCGCATGTATGCGTAGATTGTGCTTTCATATATAGGTTGCGTACGACGCGCCCGAAGTTAGTGCCGGACCCATTTTCGGACGCAGAACTCCAAAAAGTGTTTTCTACACCCAAGATTCGCCCGAAACCAGTTTTCAACCGAAAAGGATCTCGAAATAACCTAAAATGCGCATCTACGCGTAGATTGTGTTTTTGTAAAGAGGTTTCGTACGACACGCCCGAAGTTCGTCCCGGATCCATTTCGTACGCAAAAGTCCCAGAAGTGTTTTTCCATACCCAAGAATCGCATGAAACCCATTTTAAACGGAAAAGCATCTCGAAATACCCTAAAATGTGCATGTATGCGTAGATTGTGCTTTCGTGCATAGGTTGCGTACGGCGCCCAAAGTTAGTACCGGACCCATTTTCGGACGAAGAACTCTGAGAAGTGTTTTCTGGACCCAAAACTCGCCCGAAACCCGTTTTCAACCGAAAAGGATCTCGAAATAACCTAAAATGCGCATCTACGCGTAGGTTGTGCTCTCGTACAGAGGTTGCGTACGGCGCCCGAAGTTCGGGTTGGAGCCGTTTCGGATGCAAAACTCCCAGAAGTGTTTTCCAGACCCAATATTCGGCCGAAACCCGTTTTCAACCGAAAAGGATCTCGAAATAACTTAAAATGCGCATCTATGCATAGATTGTGCTTTCGTACAGAGGTTGCATACGGCGCGCCCAAAGTTCGGGCCGGAGCCGTTTCAGACGTAGAACCCGGAGAAGTGTTTTCCATACCCAAGATTCGCCCGAAACCCATTTTCAACTGAAAAGGATTTCAAAATAACCTAAAATACGCATCTACACGCAAATTGTGCTTTCGTACAGAGGTTGCATAGCCCGAAGTTCGGGCCGGAGCCGTTTCAGACGCAGAACTAGGAGAAGTGTTTTCCAGACCCAAGATTCGCTCAAAACCCGTTTTCAACCGAATAGGATCTTGAAATAACCTAAAATGCGCACTTACGCGTTGATTATGCTTTCGTACAGAGGTTGCGTACGGCGCGCCCGAAGTTCGGGCCGGAGCCATTTCGGACGCAGAACCCGGAGAAGTGTTTTCCATACCTAAGATTCGCCCGAAACCCATTTTCAACTGAAAAGGATTTTGAAATAACCTAAAATTCGCATCTACACGTAAATTGTGCTTTCGTACAGAGGTTGCATAGCCCGAAGTTTGGGCCGGAGCCGTTTCGGACGCAGAACTAGGAGAAGTGTTTTCCAGACCCAAGATTCGCTCGAAACCCGTTTTCAACCGAAAAGGATCTCGAAATAACCTAAAATGCGCACCTACGCGTAGATTGTGCTTTCGTACAGAGGTTGTGTACGCCGCCCGAAGTTCGGGCCGTGGCCATTTTAGACGCAGAACTCCGAGCAGTGTTTTCCAGACCCCAAATTCGCCCGTAACCCATTTTTAACCGAAAAGGATCTCCAAATAACCTAAAATGCGCTTGTACGTGTAGATTGTGCTTTCGTAGTGAGGTTGCATATTGCGTGCCCGAAGTTCGAGGCGGAGCCGTTTCAAACGCAGAACTCTGAGAAGTGTTTTTCCAGACCCAAGATTAGCTCGAAATCCGTTTTCAATCGAAAAGGATCTCGAAATAACCTAAAATGCGCATCTACGCATAGATTGTGCCTTCCCACAGAGGTTCCATACGGCGCGCCCGAAGTTTGGGGGCCGGAGCCGTTTCGGACGCAGAACTCCGAGAATTGTTTTCCAGACCCAAGATTCGCCCAAAACCCATTTTGAACTGAAAAGGATCTCGAAATAACCTAAAATGCGCATGTACACGTAGATTGTGCTTTCGTACAGAGGTTGCATACTGCGCGCCCGAAGTTCTGGCCGAAGCCGTTTCGGACGCAGAACTCCGAGAAGTGTTTTTGCAGACCCAAGATTCGCCCGAAACCTATTTTCAACCGAAAAGGATCTCGAAATATCCTAAAATGCGCATCTACCTGCAGATTGTTCTTTCGTACAAAGGTTCCGTACGGCGCGCCGAAGTTCGGGCTTGAGACGTTTCGGACGCAGAACTCGGAGGAGTGTTTTCCATACCTAAGATTCGCCCGAAACCCATTTTCAACCGAAAATGATCCCGGGATAACCTAAAATGCACATCTATGCGTAGACTGTGCTTTCATATAGAGGTTGCGTAAAGCGCGCCCGAAGTTTGGGCCGGAGCCGTTTCGGACGCAGAACTCCGAGAAGTGTTTTCCAGACCCAAGATTCGCCCGAAATCCATTCTCAACCGAAAAGGATCTCGAAAAAACCTAAAACGTGCATTTACACGTAGATTGTGCTTTCGTACAGAGGTTCCGAACGGCGCCCCCGAAGTTCGGGCCGGAGCCACTTCAGACGCAGAACTCCGAGAAGTGTTTTCCAGACCCAAGATTCACCCGAAACCCGTTTTCAACCGAAAAAGATCTCGAAATAACCTAAAATGTGCATCTACGCGTAGATTAACCTAAAATGTGCGATCGAAGTTCGGGCCGGAGCCGTTTTGGACGTAGAACTCCGAGAAGTGTTTTCCAGACCCAAGATTTGCCCGAAACCTGTTTTCAACCGAAAAGGATATCGAAATTACCTAAAATGCGCATCAACGTGTAGATTGTCCTTTCTTACAGATGTTGCGTACGGCGCGGCCGAAGTTCGGGCCGGAGCCAATTCGGACGCAGAACTCCGAGAAATGTTTTCCAGACCCAAGATTCGGCCGAAACCCATTTTCAATCGAAAAGGATATCGAAATAACCTGAAATGCACATCTACGCGTAGATTGTGCTTTCGTACAAAGGTTGCGTACGGCGCGCCCAAAATTCGGGCCGGACCCGTTTTCGAGCGCAGAACTCCGAAAAGTGTTTTCCAGACCCAACATTCGCCCAAAACCCATTTTCAATCGAAAAGGATCTCGAAATAACCTAAAATGCGCATCTACGCGTAGATTGTGCTTTCGTATATAAAGGTTTCGTACGACGCGCTCAAAGTTCGGCCCGGAGCCGTTTTAGACGCAAAACTCACAGAAGTGTTTTTCCAGAGCCAAGAATCGCCCGAAACCCGTTTTCAAAGGAAAAGCATATCGAAATACCCTAAAATGCGCATGTATGCGTAGATTGTGCTTTCGTACATAAGTTGCGTACGGCACGCCCGAAGTTAGTGCCGGACCAATTTTCGGACGTAGAACTCCGAGAAGTGTTTTCTGGATCCAAAATTCGCCCGAAACCCGTTTTCGACCGAAAATGATTGAGAAATAACTTAAAATGCGCATCTACCCGTAGATTGTGCTTTCGTGCAGAGGTTGCGTACGACGCCCGAAGTTCGGGTCAGAGCCGCTTCGGACACAAAACTCCGAGAAGTGTTTTCCAGACCCAATATTTGCCCGAAACCCGTTTTCAACAGAAAAGAATCTCGAAATAACCTAAAATGCGGATCTAGGCGTAGATTGTCCTTTCATACAAAGGTAGCGTACGGCGCGCTAGAAGTTCGGGCCTGAGCCGTTTCGAACGCAGAACCCGGAGAAGTGCTTTCCATACCCAAGATTCGCCCGAAACCCATTTTCAACTGAAAAGGATTTCGAAATAACCTAAAATGTGCATCTACACGCAAATTGTGCTTTCGTACAGAGGTTGCGTAGCCCGAAGTTCGGGCCGGAGCCGTTTCGGACACAAAACTCTGAGAAGTGTTTTCCAGACCCAAGATTCACTAGAAATCCGTTTTTAACCGAAAAGAATCTCGAAATAACCTAAAACGTGCATTTACGCGTAGATTGTGCTTTCGTACAGAGGTTTCGTACGGCGCGCCCGAAGTTCGGGCTGGAGCCATTTCGGACGCAGAACTTCGAGAACAGTTTTTCAGACCCAAGATTTGCCCGAAACCCGTTTTCAACCGAAAAGGATATCGAAATAACCTAAAATGCGCATCTACGCGTTGATTGTGCTTTTGTACATAGGTTGCGTAAGGCGCGCCCAAAGTTCTTCCCGAACCCATTTTCGGACGTAAAACTCCGAGAAGTGTTTTCGAGACCCAAAATTCGCCCAAAACCCGTTTTCAACCGAAAAGGATCTCGAAATAACCTAAAATACGCATCTACGCGTAGATTGTGCTTTCGTATAGAGGTTGCGTACGGCGCGCCCGAAGTTCGGCCCGGAGCCGTTTCGGACGCAAAACTCCGAGAAGTGTTTACCAGAATCAAGATTCGCCCGAAATCCATTTCTAACCGAAAAGGATCTACAAATAACCTAAAATGCGCATGTACGCGTAGATTGTGCTTTCGTACAGAGGTTGCGTACGACGCGCCCGAAGTTCGGGCCGGAGCCGTTTCGGACGCAGAACTCTGAGAACAGTTTTCCAGACCCAAGATTCGCCCGAAACTCGTTTTCAACCAAAAAGGATATCGAAATAACCTAAAATGCGCATGTATGTGTAGATTGTGTTTTCGTATAGAGGTTGCCTACGGCGCGCCCGAAGTTCGGGCTGGTGCCGTTTTGGACGCAGAACTCCGAGAAGTGTTTTCTAGACCCAAGATTCGCCCGAAATCCATTGTCAACCGAAAAGGATTTCGAAATAACTTAAAATGCGCATCTATGCGTAGATTGTGCTTTCGTACATAGGTTACGTATGGCGCGCCCGAAGTTCGGGCCGGGCCCATTTTCGGACGCAAAACTCCGAGAAGTGTTTTTCAAGACCCAAAATTCTTCCAAAACCCATTTTCAGCCGAAAAGGATTTCGAAATAACTTAAAATGCGCATTTATGCGTAGATTGTGCTTTTGTACAGAGGTTGCGTACGGCACGCCTGAAGTTCGGCCCGGAGCCGTTTCGGACGCAGAACTTCAAGAAGTGTTTTCCCGACTCAACATTCGCCGAAACCCATTTTCAACCGAAAAGGATTTTGAAATAACCTAAAATGCGAATCTATGCGTAGATTGTGCTTTCGTACAAAGGTTGCATACGGGCGCGCCCGAAGTTCGGGCCGGAGCCGTTTCGGACGCAGAACCCGGAGAAGTGCTTTCCATACCCAAGATTCGCCTTGAAACCCATTTTCAACTGAAAGGATTCGAAAATAACCTAAAATGCGCATCTACAAGCAAATTGTGCTTTTGTACAGAGGTTGCGTAGCCCGAAGTTCGGCCCGGAGCCGTTTCGGACGCAAAACTCCGAGAAGTGTTTTCCAGACTCAGGATTCGCCCAAAAGCCATTTCCAACCGAATAGGATCTAGAAATAACCTAAAATGCGCATGTACGCGTAGACTGTGCTTTCGTACAGAGGTTGCGTACGGCGCGGCCGAAGTTCGAGCCGGAGCCATTTCGGGATGCAGAACTCTGAGAACAGTTTTTCCAGACCCCAAGATTTGCCCGAAACCCGTTCAACTGAAAAGGATCTCGAAATAAACTAAAATGCGCATCTATGCGTAGATTATGCTTTCGTACCGAGGTTGCATACCGCGCGCCCGAAGTTTGGGCTGGAGTCGTTTCGGACGCAGAACTCCGAGAAGTGTTTTTCCATACCCAAGATTCGCCCGAAATCCATTTTCAACCGAAAAGGATTTCGAAATAACCTAAAATGCGCACCTATGCATAAATTGTGCTTTCGTACATAGGTTGCGTACGGCGTTGACGAAGTTCGGGCCGGGCACATTTTCGGACGCAGAACTCCGAGAAGTGTTTTCGAGACCCAAAATTCGCCCGAAACCCATTTTCAACCGAAAGGATCTCGAAATAACCTAAAATGCGCATGTACACGTAGATTGTGCTTTCGTATAGAGGTTGCGTACGGCGCGCCCGAAGTTCGGCCCTGAGCCGTTTCGGACGCAAAACTCCTAGAAGTGTTTTTCCAGACCCAAGAATCGCCCGAAACCCGTTTTCAATAGAAAAGATCTCGAAGTACCCTAAATGCGCATGTACGCGTAGATTGTGCTTTCATCGAAGGTTGCATACGGCGCGACTGAAGTTCGGGCTGAAGCGTTTCAGACGCAGAACCCAGAGAAGTGTTTTCCATACCCAAGATTCGCCCGAAACCATTTTCAACTGAAAAAGATTTCAAAATAACCTAAATGCGCATCTACACGCGATTGTGGTTTCGTACAGAGGTTGCGTAGCCCAAAGTTCGGGCCGAAGCTGTTTCAGACGCAGGAACCCGGAAAGAGTGTTTCAAACCCAAGATTCGCCCGAAAACCCGTTTTCAACGAAAATGATCTCGAAATAATCTAAAATGCGTATCTACACATAGATTGTGCTTTCGTACAGAGGTTGCGTACGGCGTGCCCGAAGTTCGGGCCAGAGCCGTTTCGGACACAGAACCCAGGAGAAGTGTTTTCCATACCAAGATTCGCCCGAAACTCATTTTCAACTGAAAAGGATTTCGAAATAACCTAAAATACGCATCTACACGTAAATTGTGCTTTCGTACAGAGGTTGCATAGCCCGAAGTTCGGGCCGGAGCCGTTTCGGACGCAGAACTAGGAGAAGTGTTTTCCAGACCCAAGATTCGCCTGTAACCCATTTTCAACCGAAAAGGATCTCCAAATAACCTAAAAATGCGCATGTACACGTAGATTGTGCTTTCGTTGTGAGGTTGCATACTGTGTGCCCGAAGTTCTAGGTAGAGCCGCTTCGGACTTTGAACTCCGAGAAGTATCTTTTTCCAGACCAAGATTCGTGAGTTTTTTCCGTTTTTCAACCAAAAAGGATCTCAAAATATCCTAAAATGTGCATCTACACTAGAATTGTGCTTTCGTACGAGGTTCCATACGGCGCGCCCGAAGTTCGAGCTGGAGCCGTTTCGGACGCAGAACTCCGAGAATTATTTTCCACGACCCAAGATTTGCACCAAAACCCGTTTGAACCGAAAAGGATCTCGAAATACCTAAAAATGCGCATGTACGCGTAGATTGTGCTTTCGTATAGAGGTTGCGTACTGCGCGCCCAAAGTTCGGGCCAAAGCCGGTTTCGGACGCAGAACTCCAGAAGTGTTTTTCTAGACCGAAGATTTCGCCCGAAAACCCGATTTCAACCGAAAAGGATCTCGAAATATCCCTAAAATGCGCATCTACCTGCAGATTGTGCTTTTCATACAGAGGTTCCGTACGGCACGCCGAAGTTCGGCCCTGAGCCGTTTCGGACCGCAGAACTCGTAGAAGTGTTTCCAGTCATAAGATTCGCCCGACCGCCCGCTTTTCCAACTCTGAAAATGATCCATCGAGATAACCTAAAATGCGCACTACGCGTAGACTGTGTGTTGATGTCAAAATTTTGCCGAACAAAAATATGCAGATGGGAATTGGTGTAAGCCCATTAAATTAGCACGATTTAATGACATGAGTCATCAAAATTTCAAAACATTTGTTTTTATTAAAAAAACTATATAGGTAGCTGTTGGTAAAGTGGTGGAAGCCAATGCACATCATTCTAAAGGTCTAAGTTTCAAATCCCTACATGAACTATTTTTATTCCTCAAAATTCAAACGTGGGCCCCACAAAATGATCTAATGAAAGAGTCCATTTGACCCATTCAAATAAAGATCGTTGTTGTGGGAAGTTTTTGAAACTCCCCACACATTTACACGATCTCACCATGTTGGGAAGTTGCATAACTTCTCAAACAAAGAAATAAAAGGAGGAGAAGAAAAGAGGGGGGGAATTCGTTGGGTATTGCAGAGAGAAGTGAAAAGAAAAATGCTACTTGGCCTGACTTTTGGGACCGATCTGTGGACCGGTCCCAAAGTCAGG
>QPKB01000026.1:90542-123109 GCA_003546025.1 Camphora micrantha | reverse complement strand
TTACTGGAACAGATGTTTCTAGTAATATCGAAGCACAAGCCGTCCTCTATTAATTGATTTTTTTATCAAAATTTAGAAGAACTTCTTCCTTAATGTCTTCTGCTAAGGCTTTTATACTTCTTTCCACAGATAGTACAACGTCTATATACCTTGAAAGGGTAAGTGTGAGGGGGCAGTGGCCAATTTTTATTCTTATTTCTTCTATCTCCTTGTTTATCTGAGATAGTTGGCTGCCAATATTGCTTAATGCCTTATAAAACATCGGAGAGCGCTCTTATTATTTTCTCCAACTGTTTTTTTAAAGGTTTTATCTCTGCTATTAATGCTGGATAAAGCCTGGCTAAGATCCAGTTGGTACTTCGTAAAGATTTTGAAAAGACCTTTTCAATCCTTTTCTAAGGTTTTCTTGATTAGTACCAATATGGGTGTGCAGTTCTTCTCTAATTGGATTAAGCCTGTAGCTTGGGAAATTTTGAGAAATGTCTATGGCTTGGTTTTAACTGAATGCTAGAAAGTTTTTCTAGCTGTGTTTTCTGAATCAAGTATTTGTGCCCCCCTGTGGTAACTATATCTTGAATTCTAAACAAGAATTCATCCATTGAAGCAGCAGCTGCTTCCTGAGTCTTAAGTGGGTCATCATATTTGACAATATTCATGGTGAACCACCTAGATCTGCTCCAATAGCCTTTTCAATGCTTGTAGTCTCTATGAGAAATATTATTTTATTTCTCTACTCAATTGCTCCAGGTGTTCCAAGTATTTTTCATTTGGAGTTTTTTCTTCAAAAGAAACCAACATACATTTGTTGGAAGGCATATCTCCAAAGTTTTCAGGAATTTCTCTATAGATTTGGTGCCCCCCTGTGGGTAACTATATTCTTGAATTCTAAATAGGAATTCATCCATTGAAGCAGCAGCTGCTTCCTGAGTCTTAAGTGGGTCATCATATTTGACAATATTCATGATGAACCACCTAGATATGCTCCAATAGCTTTTCAATGGCTTGTAGTCTATGAGAAATATTATTTATTTCTCTACTCAATTGCTCCAGGTGTTCAAGTATTTTTTCATTTGAGTTTTTTCTTCAAAAGAACCAACATACATTTGTTGGAAGGCATCTCCAAAGTTTTCAGAATTTCTCTATAGATTTGGTCCACGGAGTGGCTAATCGGAATCTATTTTTGTAATAGATTCATTAGCTATCTCTGCTTGGGTAACACTCAGTTCCCTATTTGCTTCAAAACATCCAATCTATCCTATCACTTTGATAGTTTCCTAAAGCAACAAGATCTTTTATACCAGGATCTGTTTTATGGATGTGAGGAGTATGTTGGAAATTCTGCAGTCCACCAATCCAGCATTCTGAATTTTGGTCTATGATTTCCAGTTAGGAGAACGTAATTGGTTTTCTCTAAAGTCATTGGTTCCATATATCCAAGAGTATATGCGGGTTAAATTTGTAAACTAGTATCATAAAATTCAATAATGATGGAAATAACTCAACATATTATTACAAATTATCAAAATAATTTTCAAGCGAGAACAGTACATCTTAAAGAGACGCCCTTCAAGTTGCTACTCTGGAAGAGCTTCACACTACCATACCTCACAAAGCTTTTTCAAGATTTTCTTGCCTCGTATTTCCTATGAGGCTTCTTCGACAAGCTGAATCCTTTTTATAGGCAATACAGGCTGCCAGATTCCAAAGGATTATCAATCTTAACAAATTAAAGAAAAGATAAAAAAAAAAATTCACAGATTTACTATTTACAAAAGCTTATCACGGACTACTGTAAGCTCCATGATGGCTGGTTCTCTCTGCTTTAGCACAATTATGTGTGCGTGTCCCTACTGCCTCTGCTTTAGTGCATGCTTTATGTCCTCACGTATTTTGAGGAAGGACCCACAGGTTCAATTATCCTCTGCTTTTGACTGGTCTTCTCTGTGCTACAGGTACTATCGATATTAGACCTGTCGGTAACCGAGCTGGCTTTGAAGATCCATCATCATTGATCCAGATTCTGGACCATTAGGAGAGCAGTGCAATCCTTTTTGCGACCCTTAGGACATTTGCTTCTGTCATTTCCAGGGCTGTGATTTCTGGCATGGAACTGGCAAAAGGACCTTAAGATGAGCATGTCCATCTTTGATTCTTTCGACTGTCCCGGTACCCATGACTTCAAGGGCTTGGGTAATCATTTTAGAAGAATAGTGGGGAGTATACCATTCATCTCCTTTTTCTCCCAGTTGGAGACTAATGTCTTCTAGATTGAGGACTCTTTGTTGAGAAATTTCTATTATAGTATATTTTTCTGGTGGCTCAATTTCCTCAACTGTAATGCTCATTAGTTCCTTGAGCACAGGATAGATTTGGACCAGGATAAAATCTCCTGGTGCAAGTGTCTATGTTGCCAGAGTGTAAGGGTATGTTTTGGCAACCTTCTTCAGGATCCTACTGACTTCATGAGGTAGGATGTCTAGGGATTTTGTTGGAAATAGGTGGGCCTCATGGATAGGATTTCAAAACTTTTGACCCTTTTGCCTCAGGGATCAAGTACCCATAAGGCTATAAACCATATGTAGGATGCAATCCCTCATACTCATCTATCATGTACCACAATAAAACAAGCAACACCATGCAACAAAATAATCTACAACAAATAGAGAAGCAGATTATACCTTTGGAGCCTGGTTGTGCTCTAATGGAGAAGAAGACTTGCTAGTTAAAAAAACTCTTTCTTTTATAAGCAAACTTAGGATCTCCAAGAGCTCTTAGTCTTCCACGATATGTCCCGTATCAGATCTCTTTTTCTCAAGAAGACTGGTGGAAAACTTCAAGAGAAAACCGTTCAAAAACTCAAAGAACTAGAAGAGAACTAGAAGAGATGTGCAACTCTTGCACAAAAGGGAGGGCTGGGCGTGAGATCCAAGAGTGTGTGTCCCAGCCCCTTTGCTTCTCCTTTTATAGCTTTAAGCAACCTCCTTCCATCCTCTTGTACTAATTGGAATATAAGTCTTACTTCCACGCAAATTAGTAACCTTAGTATTACCACTATTAGAAGTCTGACTTCAAATAGAAATAGTAACTTTCTAATTCCTTCATCTTAGAGTTCTAGTAGGATTAGTATCTTTCCAATAACTTGGGCTAGCGTGGAGATCACTAGGGATTCCATAGAAAGCTGGCTCCAACTAGGACACCGCGACCCCACATCTCATGTGCAATCCGGGTCCATAGTTAATTGCAAATAACACCACTATATAAATGCAATTGCACTCCAGTCTTAGGAATAAATTACAATGAAGACCCTAAACTTCCCGATTACCACAAGTAGGCCCCTCTATCAATATCCATGGATCAATTGGACTAAAAATGTCCCACCAATTTAAATCCACATCTTATAATCCTTGAGCCCTAATTAATTACAGTGATCATCAGTACTATCCAATTAACTCTTAATCGAGATGGGTGCGCACTTACTAATGACAAATCCATTAATTGGCACAAGGGGATAATGTAGATAGATTCCATCTTGACCATTGAATGTTCCCACAGTCCTACTACCACGTATCGAAGATACCTTGGTGTTGACCTAAAGTTGGCATCACTCATTGGTGACTCAAAAGCAAATGAATAGATAGAAACTTGAGTTCATTAATGTCTCAGGATTGAGAGCCTATTGCTAGGAAATTATGAGAGCAAACCTTAAACTTGAGACAGTATTCCATATGGTGCTACTCATGATCCTTCAATACATCCAATGTACCAGCACTGTGATCCAGAATCTTACATTCTGATGATCAAGACAAATTACACTATCTCATAGTGATCAAAGTGCTACAACCTTATCAGATGAGATACCCAATCTCATCACCGGTTGTGAAGATATTTAAGTATAAGATTTGTGACACATGTTTCCCTTGTGTGGATCTCATCCATACACATATATCACATCTAATATACTAATGGGACCCAGTTCATCTCATGAACCATTATGTCATATGTATTGGTTATGTGCATTAAGTAGTAAAAACACCATTCATCTCATGAAAGGAAAGCATGATATTTATTGATAAATAAAGAAATTAATCAATTTATTACATCATCTGATGGATTGAGTCCATACAATCTAACAAATTTTTCACCAAGTACATCAATGTATTGTATAAATCCTGTTTGGAACAGGGCTTGTCTCTGCTCTTCCTGGATTTCATAGCTGGTTTCATCAGTAATCTAGAGTAATGGAATTGATTTACATTCTCCTGGGATAAATTCCATTCCAATTTTTAATTCCATAAGTAACCATCTGGGTCATTAGGGAGGCTGCTCGGTTGTAGAGATACATTGTTTCTGCATTCTCAGGTTCTCCTTTGGTGGCTGCCGAAAGGATGACATTAAAACTATGCCTCTTATATTTGTAATTCTCTGCTTCTCCGACTGCTTCGGAGTTTGATATTATACCTGTATTGTTAATCAGTTCTCTGGCATATTGATTAACATTGGATTTTTCCTCTGCGATGAGAATTCTTGAAGTTCTCATTTGTCTCAGTGAGGCTATTATAGCCTGTTTAAACTCAATTATCCGACTATTGTTACTATTTTTCCATTAATTGTCGGCAATAAGGAGTTCTTCGTAATACCCTTTTGGTAGGGCACACCTCTTCCTCTTCTACGTTAGGGATTTCGTCCCCTGCTTCTTCCCAACATCTGTTTTACAAAGCAGTAAGTGATGTCAGGATAATTACATGGATTAGAGAATATTTTTTCCCTTGAAATGATCAGCAAGTTCATTATTTTTTCCTGATATATGCTTGACCTCATAGTCGAATTCATTTAAGAAGTGATGCCAATTTATCAATCTTCTTTGGGTAAATTTGGTCAGTTGTGCTGTCTTAAAAAACAAAACAAATTTAGAGTCTGTTTCTACAAGGAATCTTTTGGGCCTAAGGAATAACATTTATTTTTCTATTCCTAGGACCACTGCTAAAAGCTCCTTTTCATGAGCATGGTAGTTGATCTGGGCAGAAGTAAAAGTGCCAGATTTGTAGCAGCAAATTTTGCGCTTCCTTTCTTTGTCATTGGGGCTAATTGTCATTGATGTTCAGAAGCATCAGTTTTTAAGGCAAAAGAGTCTTCTGTGCTTGGAAGTGCTAAAGGATGAATAGCTTTTACTATTTCTCTGAGTTCCAAGATTATTTTCTTATCTCTGTCTGTCAATGAGAAAGGATTAGTTTGTTCTGTCTTTTTTAGTTTACAAGACAGACTTCCTCTGTATTTTGCCAAATCCTTTATAAAATCTCCAGCACAATTCAGAATACCTAAATAGCTCTGCAGTTGTTTTCTGGATGTGATGGTATCTGGGAATTTAAGGATTTTATTCACAATGTGTTCTTGTAAAGTGACATTTCCTTGCTTAATATGTACTCCTAGAAAGTTACTTTCTTTCTTATAGAGCTCGTACTTGGTATCTGAGATTATTATCCCATGTTTGGAGAATTCATTCAGAATAGCATTGACATGTTTCAAATGTTCTGTCCCAGAATGTGATGCAACCAATACATCATCAATATAGACCATGCAATAATCTAAATGATCTCTGAAAATGTCATCCATTCTTCTTTGGAAGACTTGAGGGGCAATGCTAAGCCCGAAAGGCATTACAAGTCATTCATATTTCCCTCTAGGTACACTAAAGGCAGTCCAAGGAATGGCGTCTTGATGCATTCAGATTTGTCAAAATCCTGATTTGCAGTCAAATTTACTGAACCGGGTTCTTTTATCTATATAAGTTGGATAAGGTTGTTTTTATCCGGGATTTTATAGGCATCTGGAATGAGATTGTTATTCAGAGCTCTGTAGTCTATGACCATGCGAGCTTTGCCTCTCTTTTTGTTCTGAATGCTTGTAGACGAAGAAGGCCGGACTATTATGGGGACTATTGGATGGCCTTATGAGCTTTTGACCAAGTAGCTCATTGATTTGTGTAGAGAATTCTTTTATCTCTTGTGCACTGGCAGGAAAGGCTTTACCATTTATAGTCCTTTCAGGGTCTTTAAGATTAAGTATACATTCATACTTATCTCTACGCGTAAATGCACGTTTTAGGTTATTTTGAGATCCTTTTCTGTTGAAAAATGGATTTCGGGCGAATCTTGGGTCTTGAAAACACTTCTCAGAGTTCTGCGTCCGAAACGGCTACGGCCCGAACTTCGGGCGCGCCGTACGGAACCTCTGTACGAAAGCACAATCTACACGTAAATGCACGTTTTAGGTTATTTCGAGATCCTTTTCGGTTGAAAACGAACTTCGGGCGAATCTTGGGTCTGGAAAATACTTCTCGGAGTTCTGCGTCCGAAACGACTCCGGCCCGAACTTCGGGCGCGCCGCACGCAACCTCTGTACGAAAGCACCATCTACGCGTAGATGCACATTTTAGGTTATTCCAAGATCATTTTCGGTTGAAAATGGGTTTTGGGCGAATCTTGGGTCTGGAAAACACTTCTCCGAGTTCTGCGTCCGAAACAGCTCCGGCCCGAACTTCGGGTGCGCCGTACGCAACCTCTGTACGAAAGCACAATCTACACGTACATACGCATTTTAGGTTATTTCGAGATGCTTTTTGGTTGAAAACGGGTTTCGGGCGAATGTTGGGTTTGGAAAATAATTCTCGAAGTTCTGCGTCCGAAATGGCTCCGGCCTGAACTTCGGGCGCGCTTTACGCAACCTCTATATGAAAACACAGTCTACGCGTAGATGCGCATTTTAGGTTATTTCGAGATCCTTTTCGGTTGAAAAAGGAGTTCGAGCGAAGCTTGGGTCTAGAAAACACTTCTCCGAGTTCTGCGTCCGAAACGGCTCCGGCCCGAACTTCGGGCTACGTAACCTCTGTACGAAAGCATAATTTGCATGTAGATGCGCATTTTAGGTTATTTCGAAATCCTTTTCAGTTGAAAATGGGTTTCGGGCAAATCTTGGGTATGAAAAACACTTCTCGGAGTTCTGCGTCCGAAACGGCTCAGGTCCGAACTTCGGGAGCGCCGTACGCAACCTCTGTACGAAAGCACAATCTACGCATAGATGCGCATTTTAGGTTATTTCGAGATCCTTTTCGGTTGAAAACAGGTTTCGTGCGAATGTTGGGTCTGGAAAACACTTCTGAGAGTTTTGCGTCCGAAACGGCTCTGGCCCGAACTTCGGGCGCCGTACGCAACCTCTGTACGAAAGCACAATCTACACGTAGATGCACATTTTGGGTCCAGAAAACACTTCTCGGAGTTCTGCATTCGAAAATGGGTCCGGCACTAACTTCGGGCGTCGTATGCAACCTATGTACGAAAGCACAATCTACGCATACATGCGCATTTTAGGGTATTTTGAAATGCTTTTTCGTTGAAAACGGGTTTCGTGCAATTCTTGGGTCTGGAAAATGCTTTTCCATTGAAAACGGGTTTCATTCTGCTCAGCAACGAAGTCTACCATCATGATCTGGATAAATGAACCATCCCAATGATCAATTGTGAGACACTCATGTTCCTGTTCAATTTTTTCAATAACAACACTATTTGTGTTATCATTTTTCTTTATGTGAGTTATGATGCTGATTAAGATCGGATTATTGGGATCACCATCCAAGTGTGCATATGGTGGGGGAACATAGCTCGTCCCTTCTTCATCCCATGGAGTGTTCTCAAAATTTTCTCGTAAACTAGGCTCTATCAAGAAGGTCCATTGTAGTCCTCTTTCAGCCAACTCTTCTCTTGTTGCTGGTAACCCAGCCCTTCGAAGAACTTCAGCATTATAGATTGCGTTAATCTTTCGGCTTCCTCTTCTTCATCAAATGTATTTTCAGACCAATCTGAGAAGTCTGAAAATTCATCCATATGATCTTCCAACCATTGAGTTCTTTCGATGATCTCCGAGAGAGATTCTATATCTGAATTATAATTGACTTCAAAACCAGTATTGTAGCAAGAGGTAATTTCTACCTTTTTCTGGTTACTTTCAGCTTCATTTTTTTGTTTAGTGGCCATGTGAGTTAGAAAGAATTCAGGTGGCATATATTCCCTTAGTGTCACTGGGACTCTAATTTTTGATATGCCGATTGCTTGCTGGTAATGAGCTCTATGTTTGATCACATATATACTTTTCTTTGCAGGCCTTTCATTTTGATGAAGCGGCTTACTTTTTGAAACATTTGTCTTTTCTTGAGCAGAGTTTGAGGTAATAACTTCTAGAGTTTTGCCTTCACTCGAATTTTTGTTCTTTTTCTTTTGAGTAGTAATCTCCTCCCACTCCTGTTTTTCAAGGGCAAAAACAGGGTTAGCGTCAGCAGTTGCTTGGTTTTCTACATTCTGATTTCCTGCTAACTTGATGGTCCCATCATCTATTAGAGCTTGTATCTTTTCTTTCAAGACAAAGCAATCGATAGTTTTATGATTAGTCATCTGATGGTATTTGCAAAATTTTGGATGATCGACTTTATCAACTTCATCAAGCTTCTTTGGCTCTGGTAGTTCTAATAAATTTTTCTCCAAGAGTTCTCCAAGGAGATCTTCAACATCTTCATTCAGAAAAGGGTAAACCTTCTCCATTCTTTCTTTTAATGATGGATGGTTTTTTCCAGATTTTTTCTTTTGTTCTGATTGAACAGGTTTATCCACTTGTTTGTCTTTGGATTTCCCAACTTCAACAACAGTGACCTCTTTCTTTGGCGGTGCTTTCTGATGAGTTGTTGACTGTGATGGTGTCACCTTCTTGGTTCTGGCAACTTCCTTATTATGCCTTAAAGTGGAATTTTCCAAGTCATGAGCCCTTTGATTTAGGGCTTCAAACGTTTCCACAGGTGAGGCTAGAAGAGGATGCCGCGTCTCATGATTTAAACCTCTCAAGCAAAGTTTGATCTTTTGCCTTTCTGAGAATGGAGTAGGACAACGGAGACTAAGATCTCTCCATCGTGATATATATTGCTCCGCAGTTTCATTGGATCGCTGAGAGGCTTCAGTGAGTTCTTCAATCCCGACTTCTCGATTAATACTGTAGAAGTGTTGAAGAAAAGCATGTTTCATATCCTCCCATGTCGTTATTGACCCAGCTGGTAGGTGTAAATACCATGTGAAAGCCGCTCCTTTTAATCCTGTTACAAATTGTCGCAAAAGGAGAGCTGGGTTTTTCGCTGTGTCTCCACATAAAGCAACAAAATGTGCTAAAAATTCACTCGGATCACCTGAACCGTCGAATTTTTCAAATTTGGGCATTGTATATCCCGGTGGAAATGGGACTTCATCCATGTGGGATGGATAAGGTTTTTGGTAATCAAAATCAATTTTCCCAGCAGGCGTTGTGACTTCTTTGACTGTCCTTTGTTGTCAAAGTAGTTCTTTAGATTCACCTGAATCTTCATGATCACTTCTCGATTGGGTTCATGAATTGATGAATTTGATGATGATTATTATTTTTTTTTAGTGGGTCATCCCTTGTATTTTATTGGCCCATTAGAATTATGTTCATAATGGACTTGAAATGGTCAGGCCTCACTGTAAAACAGGTTGAATTGGGTAGGTTGACCCTCACTTTATGGTTAGATGGGTGGGCTTTGAACTTTTCTCCTAGAGAAATTTTAAATTTGAAAAGGGTGGTTTGAGCTCCCTTGTATCAAGGAGGAGTAGTTCTCAACCTTTTCCATCTTATCCCTTTTAACTTCTTATACCCATTCCATATTACGTATGAGTTAACGAGCTCAGAAAATTTGAATTTGCTGAGACATTGAAGAGATTGGAATTGGCAGTATTGAAGAGATTGGAACGAGCAGCACTACCACTCAATTAGAGATCAAATGTATGTATGACCTCTTTTGGATAATCTATCTTTTTTTTTGGTATAAAATATCCATAGTTTGCAAGTATATTCTGTTTGTTTCCATGTATCAAATGCTGTCCATAAACATTTGATTAAGTAGCAAATTCATTTTTTAATGGACACATGTAATGATTTATTCCAATCATTTTTTTTTTTAGACAGTATTGCAACCCAATTTTTTGGTCACATTACATGATTTATAAGTATGGCTTGATTTGGATCTTAGGCCTGTAATTCTATCTCAGCTATGGCCTATTTTTGACCTATCATTCTGGCCTGATTTGGGTCCAAAACCTAGCCTTTATAACCCATTTAGAGTCATAGTTTGAACTGAATTTTGAGCCCATTTTCAGCCAATATTTGAACAATATTTCAGGCCAATTCTGTCCAATTTCTGATTCATAATCAGCCTTATTTTTACTATTGTTCAATTTGATTTTCAACCCATTTATAGAAACCAATTTAGGTCAAAGTTTCACCCATTCAGAGAAATCAGTTTGGGTCAAGGTTTAAGGGTCAAGGTTTAACCCATTTAGAGAAAATAGTTTGGGTCAAGGTTCAACCAATTTAGAGACACAAATTGGGTTGGCCTATAATCCCATTGGTAATCAATAGACCAATGTAGACAATCATGCTAGAAGAGTGTAAATTTCAGTCTTTTCTTGGGTTGGTTTTGGTTTATAATTATGATTCAATTTTTGAACCATAAATCTAGTCTAGTTTAGAATTATAGGTCTGGAATAGTGCTGGCCTGATTATGGCCTGAATTAGGCCTAAAATCCGTCTTAGATTAGACCCCATATTCTGACCTGATTTGGACCCAAAACCTAGCCAGATTCAGGCCCAGATTCTGTCTTGGATTAGGCCCAATATTCTGACCTGATTTGGACCCAAAATCTAGCTTGATTCAGGCCCAGATTCTGTCTTGGATTAGGCCCAATATTCTGACCAGATTTGGACCCAAAATCTAGCTTGATTCGGATTCAAAAATCTGGCCTGATTGAGGCCTAATATTCTGTCATAAATTAGACCCAAAATCTGTTCTTATTTAGGCCTAAAATTTGGTCTTAAGTAGGCCCAAAATCTGGCCTTATTTAGGCCCAGAAATCTGTATTAAAATTGAATCCAAAATCTGGCCTTATTTAGGCCTAAAATTTGGTCTTAATTAGGCCTAAAATCTGGCCTTATTTAGGCCTAAAATTTGGTCTTGTTTAGGCCCAAAATCTATCTTAAATTAGACCCAAAATCTGGTATGACTTACATTTATAAGTCTAGACTGACTTGAATTTGTAATTTTGGCCTGAATTAGAACAAGAATTCTACACTGGGTTAGACTCAGAATTATGGCCTGATTTAGATCCAAAATCTTTCATAAATTAGGCCTAAAACCTGGCCTTAGTTAGACACAGAATTATAGCCTAAATTGGACTCAGAATTCTTGTCATTATATGAGCTGGGACCCTGGCCAATTTCAGCCTCTTTTGGGCCAATTCTTGAGACAGTTTACTAAGGGGAATCTGGGCAGATTGTAATCCAACAAATAATGAGATAATTACAATTTTTCTTGTTAGGAACTAGGCCCAAAACCTGGCCTTATTTAGGCTTAAAATCTGGCATGAATGAAACCAAAAATTTGGCCTTATTTAAGCCCACTTTTAGCCAATATTAGGCCTGAATTAGGCCCAAAATCTGGCCTGATTTAAGCCTACTTTCAAAATTGATTTTCAACCTCTTTGGGTCCATCTTTTAAACTGTGTTTTAACCCACCATATCCATTTATTTAAGGTGGCTTTTGACCCAATTAGAGCCCTAGTCTTAACCAATTTTGCAACCTGTTTGCAGACAAAATCTGGCTGTAATTCAGCCCAATTGCAGCAAGTATTCAGCAAGTATTTGGGCTAAAACCCAGCCCAGTTTGAGGCAAGAATTCAGACCCATTTGCAAATGTTATTTTCAGACCATTCATTTTTGTTGCATGGACTGGTTTTCAACTTAACCATTTAAAACCATTGTTTGGGTTTTCTACAACCATTTGTAACCATTTTTCTTATTATGTCGCAGCCCAATTAGAGACCCAGCCTAGACTGAATTTTTAACCCATTCACAACCAATATATGGGCTGTTTGTTTAGGAGGATTCCAAGATTATGTGGAGGGCAGATTTCTGTTTAGAGAAATCTGAATCTCCATTTTTTTTATGATAGGTGTAGATTTTTTTTTTTATATATATAGAGAAAAGAGCAGATTTCCACCATCCAAATCTTCATGTGCAGGACTATGGCTATTTTTTTTCTTTAGGAGGGCAGATTTTTGTTTAGAGAAATCTGAATCTCCATTTTTTTTTATAGGTGTAGATTTTTTTTTTTTTTTTTTAGAGAGAGAGGAGGGCAGAATTCCCTTTTCATGGGATTCTAAATCTCCATTTACAGAATAGCTATGATACATGTGGAAGATTTTTTTTTTTTTTTTTTTTTTTGAGAGAGAGAGGAGGGCAGAATTCCCATGTCATGGGATTCCGAATCTCCATTTATAGAATAACTATGATACATGAGGAAGATGAGATGATGTAATAGAGGAGATGAAAATGGAGATGATGTGGTAGGAAAGATGAAGATGGAATGGGTATGAAGGTGATATAGTGGATGGAGGGCAGAATCCCTCTAAAGAGGGTTCTGAATCTCCAACATGGAAAAGATGAGATGGGAAGATAGAGTGAGGCTATGACAGAGACGAAGAAGAAGAGTAATTTCATTACCTTCTTCTTCTTTCCTTTTCCTCTCTCTTTCTCTTCTCTTTCTCTTTCCTTCTTTTCTTTTTCACTTGAGTCCTGCTACTTGGCCTGACTTTAGGACTCCGTGGACCGGTCCTGCTACTATTTGGCACTGACTTTGGGACCGGTCCACAGATCGGTCCCAAAAGTCAGGCCAAGTAGCATTTTTCTTTTCACTTCTCTCTGCAATACCCAACGAATTCCCCCCCTCTTTTCTTCTCCTCCTTTTATTTCTTTGTTTGAGAAGTTATGCAACTTCCCAACATGGTGAGATCGTGTAAATGTGTGGGGAGTTTCAAAAACTTTCCCACAACAACGATCTTTATTTGAATGGGTCAAATGGACTCTTTCATTAGATCATTTTGTGGGGCCCACGTTTGAATTTTGAGGAATAAAAATAGTTCATGTAGGGATTTGAAACTTAGACCTTTAGAATGATGTGCATTGGCTTCCACCACTTTACCAACAGCTACCTATATAGTTTTTTTAATAAAAACAAATGTTTTGAAATTTTGATGACTCATGTCATTAAATCGTGCTAATTTAATGGGCTTACACCAATTCCCATCTGCATATTTTTGTTCGGCAAAATTTTGACATCAACACACAGTCTACGCGTAGATGCGCATTTTAGGTTATCTCGATATCATTTTCAGTTGAAAACGGGTTTCGGGCGAATCTTATGACTGGAAAACACTTCTACGAGTTCTGCGTCCGAAACGGCTCAGGCCCGAACTTCGGCGTGCCGTACGGAACCTCTGTATGAAAGCACAATCTGCAGGTAGATGCGCATTTTAGGATATTTCGAGATCCTTTTCGGTTGAAATCGGGTTTCGGGCGAATCTTCGGTCTAGAAAAACACTTCATGGAGTTCTGCGTCTGAACCGGCTTTGGCCCGAACTTTGGGCGCGCAGTACGCAACCTCTATACGAAAGCACAATCTACGCGTACATGCGCATTTTAGGTTATTTCGAGATCCTTTTCGGTTCAAAACGGGTTTTGGGCAAATCTTGGGTCTGGAAAATAATTCTCGGAGTTCTGCGTCCGAAACGGCTCCAGCTCGAACTTCGGGCGCGCCGTATGGAACCTCTGTACGAAAGCACAATCTATGTGTAGATGCACATTTTAGGATATTTTGAGATCCTTTTTGGTTGAAAACGGATTTCGGGCGAATCTTGGGTCTGGAAAAATACTTCTCGGAGTTCAAAGTCCGAAGCGGCTCTACCTAGAACTTCGGGCACACAGTATGCAACCTCACAACGAAAGCACAATCTACGCGTACATGCGCATTTTAGGTTATTTGGAGATCCTTTTCGGTTGAAAATGGGTTACAGGCGAATCTTGGGTCTGGAAAACACTTCTCCTAGTTCTGCGTCCGAAACGGCTCCGGCCCGAACTTCGGGCTATGCAACCTCTGTACGAAAGCACAATTTACGTGTAGATGCGTATTTTAGGTTATTTCGAAATCCTTTTCAGTTGAAAATGAGTTTCGGGCGAATCTTGGGTATGGAAAACACTTCTCCGGGTTCTGTGTCCGAAACGGCTCTGGCCCGAACTTCGGGCACGCCGTACGCAACCTCTGTACGAAAGCACAATCTATGTGTAGATACGCATTTTAGATTATTTCGAGATCATTTTCGGTTGAAAACGGGTTTCGGGCGAATCTTGGGTTTGGAAACACTTTTCCGGGTTCTGCGTCTGAAACAGCTTCGGCCCGAACTTTGGGCTACGCAACCTCTGTACGAAACCACAATTCGCGTGTAGATGCGCATTTTAGGTTATTTTGAAATCTTTTTCAGTTGAAAATGGGTTTCGGGCGAATCTTGGGTATGGAAAACACTTCTCTGGGTTCTGCGTCTGAAACGGCTTCAGCCCGAACTTCAGTCGCGCCGTATGCAACCTTCGTATGAAAGCACAATCTACGCGTACATGCGCATTTTAGGGTACTTCGAGATGCTTTTCTATTGAAAACGGGTTTCGGGCGATTCTTGGGTCTGGAAAAACACTTCTAGCAGTTTTGCGTCCGAAACGGCTCAGGGCCGAACTTCGGGCGCGCCGTACGCAACCTCTATACGAAAGCACAATCTACGCGTAGATGCGCATTTTAGGTTATTTCGAGATCCTTTTCGGTTGAAAATGGGTTTCGGGCGAATTTTGGGTCTCGAAAACACTTCTCGGAGTTCTGCGTCCGAAAATGGGCCCGGCCCGAACTTCGGGCGCGCCGTACGCAACCTATGTACGAAAGCACAATTTACGCATAGGTGCGCATTTTAGGTTATTTCGAAATCCTTTTCGGTTGAAAATGGATTTCGGGCGAATCTTGGGTATGGAAAACACTTCTCGGAGTTCTGCGTCCGAAACGACTCCAGCCCAAACTTCGGGCGCGCGGTATGCAACCTCGGTACGAAAGCATAATCTACGCATAGATGCGCATTTTAGTTTATTTCGAGATCCTCTTCAGTTGAAAACGGGTTTCGGGCAAATCTTGGGTCTGGAAAACTGTTCTCAGAGTTCTGCATCCGAAATGGCTCCGGCTCGAACTTCGGGCGCGCCGTACGCAACCTCTGTACGAAAGCACAGTCTACGCGTACATGCGCATTTTAGGTTATTTCTAGATCCTATTCGGTTGGAAATGGCTTTTGGGCGAATCTTGAGTCTGGAAAACACTTCTCGGAGTTTTGCGTCCGAAACGGCTCCGGGCCGAACTTCGGGCTACGCAACCTCTGTACAAAAGCACAATTTGCTTGTAGATGCGCATTTTAGGTTATTTCGAAATCCTTTTCAGTTGAAAATGGGTTTCAGGCGAATCTTGGGTATGGAAAGCACTTCTCCGGGTTCTGCGTCCGAAACGGCTCCGGCCCGAACTTCGGGCGCGCCCGTATGCAACCTTTGTACGAAAGCACAATCTACGCATAGATTCGCATTTTAGGTTATTTCAAAATCCTTTTCGGTTGAAAATGGGTTTCGGCGAATGTTGAGTCGGGAAAACACTTCTTGAAGTTCTGCGTCCGAAACGGCTCCGGGCCGAACTTCAGGCGTGCCGTACGCAACCTCTGTACAAAAGCACAATCTATGCATAAATGCGCATTTTAAGTTATTTCGAAATCCTTTTCGGCTGAAAATGGGTTTTGGAAGAATTTTGGGTCTCGAAAACACTTCTCGGAGTTTTGCGTCCGAAAATGGGCCCGGCCCGAACTTCGGGCGCGCCATACGTAACCTATGTACGAAAGCACAATCTACGCATAGATGCGCATTTTAAGTTATTTCGAAATCCTTTTCGGTTGACAATGGATTTCGGGCGAATCTTGGGTCTAGAAAACACTTCTCGGAGTTCTGCGTCCAAAACGGCACCAGCCCGAACTTCGGGCGCGCCGTAGGCAACCTCTATACGAAAACACAATCTACACATACATGCGCATTTTAGGTTATTTCGATATCCTTTTCGGTTGAAAACGAGTTTCGGGCGAATCTTGGGTCTGGAAAACTGTTCTCAGAGTTCTGCGTCCGAAATGGCTCCGGCCCGAACTTCGGGCGCGTCGTACGCAACCTCTGTACGAAAGCACAATCTACGCGTACATGCACATTTTAGGTTATTTGTAGATCCTTTTCGGTTAGAAATGGATTTCGGGCGAATCTTGATTCTGGTAAACACTTCTCGGAGTTTTGCGTCCGAAACGGCTCCGGGCCGAACTTCGGGCGCGCCGTACGCAACCTCTATACGAAAGCACAATCTACGCGTAGATGCGTATTTTAGGTTATTTCGAGATCCTTTTCGGTTGAAAAACGGGTTTTGGGCGAATTTTGGGTCTCGAAAACACTTCTCGGAGTTTTACGTCCGAAAATGGGTTCGGGAAGAACTTTGGGCGCGCCTTACACAACCTATGTACGAAAGCACAATCAACGCGTAGATGCGCATTTTAGGTTATTTCGAGATCCTTTTCGGTTGAAAACGGGTTTCGGGCAAATCTTGGGTCTGAAAAACTGTTCTCAAAGTTCTGCGTCCGAAATGGCTCCAGCCCGAACTTCGGGCGCGCCGTACGAAACCTCTGTACGAAAGCACAATCTACGCGTAAATGCACGTTTTAGGTTATTTCGAGATTCTTTTCGGTTAAAAACGGATTTCTAGTGAATCTTGGGTCTGGAAAACACTTCTCAGAGTTTTGTGTCCGAAACGGCTCCAGCCCGAACTTCGGGCTACGCAACCTCTGTACGAAAGCACAATTTGCGTGTAGATGCACATTTTAGGTTATTTCGAAATCCTTTTCAGTTGAAAATGGGTTTCGGGCGAATCTTGGGTATGGAAAGCACTTCTCCGGGTTCTGCGTTCGAAACGGCTCAGGCCCGAACTTCTAGCGCGCCGTACGCTACCTTTGTATGAAAGGACAATCTACGCCTAGATCCGCATTTTAGGTTATTTCGATATCCTTTTCTGTTGAAAACGGGTTTCGGGCAAATATTGGGTCTGGAAAACACTTCTCGGAGTTTTGTGTCCGAAGCGGCTCTGACCCGAACTTCGGGCGTCGTACGCAACCTCTGCACGAAAGCACAATCTACGGGTAGATGCGCATTTTAAGTTATTTCTCAATCATTTTCGGTCGAAAACGGGTTTCGGGCGAATTTTGGATCCAGAAAACACTTCTCGGAGTTCTACGTCCGAAAATTGGTCCGGCACTAACTTCGGGCGTGCCGTACGCAACTTATGTACGAAAGCACAATCTACGCATACATGCGCATTTTAGGGTATTTCGATATGCTTTTCCTTTGAAAACGGGTTTCGGGCGATTCTTGGCTCTGGAAAAACACTTCTGTGAGTTTTGCGTCTAAAACGGCTCCGGGCCGAACTTCGAGCGCGTCGTACGAAACCTTTATACGAAGGCACAATCAACGCGTAGATGCGCATTTTAGGTTATTTCGAGATCCTTTTCGATTGAAAACGGGTTTTGGGCGAATGTTGTGTCTGGAAAACACTTTTCGGAGTTCTGCGCTCGAAAACGGGTCCGGCCCAAATTTTGGGCGCGCCGTACGCAACCTCTATACGAAAGCACAATCTACGCGTAGATGCGCATTTTAGGTTATTTCGAGATCCTTTTCGATTGAAAACGGGTTTTGGGCGAATGTTGGGTCTGGAAAACACTTTTCGGAGTTCTGCGCTCGAAAACGGGTCCGGCCCGAATTTTGGGCGCGCCGTACGCAACCTTTGTACGAAAGCACAATCTACGCGTAGATGCGCATTTCAGGTTATTTCGATATCCTTTTCGATTGAAAATGGGTTTCGGCCGAATCTTGGGTCTGGAAAACACTTCTCGGAGTTCTGCGTCCGAATTGGCTCCGGCCCGAACTTCGGCCGCGCCGTACGCAACATCTGTAAGAAAGGACAATCTACACGTTGATGCGCATTTTAGGTAATTTCGATATCCTTTTCGGTTGAAAGCAGGTTTCGGGCAAATCTTGGGTCTGGAAAACACTTCTCGGAGTTCTGCGTCCGAAACGGCTCCGGCCCGAACTTCGATCGCACATTTTAGGTTAATCTACGCGTAGATGCACATTTTAGGTTATTTCGAGATCTTTTCGGTTGAAAACGGGTTTCGGGTGAATCTTGGGTCTGGAAAACACTTCTCGGAGTTCTGCGTTTGAAGTGGCTCCGGCCCGAACTTCGGGGGCGCCGTTCGGAACCTCTGTACGAAAGCACAATCTACGTGTAAATGCACGTTTTAGGTTTTTTCGAGATCCTTTTCGGTTGAGAATGGATTTCGGGCGAATCTTGGGTCTGGAAAACACTTCTCGGAGTTCTGCGTCCGAAACGGCTCCGGCCCAAACTTCGGGCGCGCTTTACGCAACCTCTATATGAAAGCACAGTCTACGCATAGATGTGCATTTTAGGTTATCCCGGGATCATTTTCGGTTGAAAATGGGTTTCGGGCGAATCTTAGGTATGGAAAACACTCCTCCGAGTTCTGCGTCCGAAACGTCTCAAGCCCGAACTTCGGCGCGCCGTACGGAACCTTTGTACGAAAGAACAATCTGCAGGTAGATGCGCATTTTAGGATATTTCGAGATCCTTTTCGGTTGAAAATAGGTTTCGGGCGAATCTTGGGTCTGCAAAAACACTTCTCGGAGTTCTGCGTCCGAAACGGCTTCGGCCAGAACTTCGGGCGCGCAGTATGCAACCTCTGTACGAAAGCACAATCTACGTGTACATGCGCATTTTAGGTTATTTCGAGATCCTTTTCAGTTCAAAATGGGTTTTGGGCGAATCTTGGGTCTGGAAAACAATTCTCGGAGTTCTGCGTCCGAAACGGCTCCGGCCCAAACTTCGGGCGCGCCGTATGGAACCTCTGTGGGAAGGCACAATCTATGCGTAGATGCGCATTTTAGGTTATTTCGAGATCCTTTTCGATTGAAAACGGATTTCGAGCTAATCTTGGGTCTGGAAAAACACTTCTCAGAGTTCTGCGTTTGAAACGGCTCCGCCTCGAACTTCGGGCACGCAATATGCAACCTCACTACGAAAGCACAATCTACACGTACAAGCGCATTTTAGGTTATTTGGAGATCCTTTTCGGTTGAAAACGGGTTACGGGCGAATTTGGGGTCTGGAAAACACTGCTCGGAGTTCTGCATCCGAAACGGCTCCAGCCCGAACTTCGGGCGGCGTACACAACCTCTGTACGAAAGCACAATCTACGCGTAGGTGCGCATTTTAGGTTATTTCGAGATCCTTTTCGGTTGAAAACGGGTTTCGGGCGAGTTTTGGGTCCAGAAAACACTTCTCAAAGTTCTTCGTCGAAAATGGGTTCGGGCGGCGTACATTTCAGATGCTCTTTAAAATGGTTTTACGAAAGCACTTCTGGGACTTTTGCGTACGCGAACTTCGGGGCGTAGATGCGTAGATTTTTAGGTTATTTCGAGATCCTTTTCGGTTGAAAACTGGTTTCGGGCGAATCTTGGGTGTAGAAAACACTTCTTGGAGTTCTGCGTCCGAAAATGGGTCCGGCACTAACTTCGGGCGCGTCGTACGCAACCTATATATGAAAGCACAATCTACGCATACATGCGCATTTTAGATTATTTCGAGATCCTTTTCGGTTGAAAACGGGTTTCGGGCGAATCTTGGGTCTGGAAAACACTTCTCGGAGTTCTGCGTCCGAAACAGCTCCGGCCCGAACTTCGGGCGCGCCGTACGGAACCACTGTACGAAAGCACAATCTACCAGTAAATGCACGTTTTAGGTTATTTCGAGATCCTTTTCTGTTGAAAATGGATTTCGGGCGAATCTTGGGTCTGGAAAACACTTCTCGGAGTTCTGCGTCCGAAACGGCTCCAGCCCGAACTTCGGGCGCGCCGTACGCAACCTCTGTACGAAAGCACAATCTACGCATAGATGTGCATTTTAGGTTATTTTTAGATTCTTTTCGGTTGAAAACGGGTTTCGGGCGAATCTTGGGTCTGAAAAACTGTTCTTAGAGTTCTGCGTCCGAAACGGCTCCGGCCCAAGCTTCTGGTGCGTCGTACGCAACCTCTATACTAAAACACAATCTACGCATAGATGCGCATTTTAGGTTATTTCGAGATCCTTTTCAGTTGGAAACGGGTTTCCGGCGAATCTTGGGTCTGAAAAACTGTTCTCAGAGTTCTACGTCCGAAATGGCTCCAGTCCGAACTTCGGGCACGCTGTACGGAACCTCTGCACGAAAGCACAATCGATGCGTAAATGCACGTTTTAGGTTATTTCGAGATCCTTTTCGGTTGAAAACGGATTTCGGGCGAATCTTGGGTCTTGGAAACACTTCTCAGAGTTCTGCGTCCGAAACGGCTCTAGCCCAAACTTCAGGCGCGCTTTACGCAACCTCTGTATGAAAGCATAGTCTACGCGTAGATGCGCATTTTAGGTTATCCCGAGATCATTTTCGGTTGAAAATGGGTTTCGGGCGAATCTTAGGTCTGGAAAACACTTCTACGAGTTCTGCGTCCGAAACGGCTCTGGCCCGAACTTCGGCTCGCCGTACGGAACCTCTGTACGAAAGCACAATCTGCAGGTAGATGCGCCTTTTAGGATATTTCGAGATCCTTTTCGGTTGAAAACGGGTTTCGGGCGAATGTTGGGTCTGGAAAAACACTTCTCGGAGTTCTGCGTCCGAAACGGCTTTGGCCCGAAATTCGGGCGCGCAGTACGCAACCTTTGTACGAAAGCACAAGCTACGCGTACATGCGCATTTTAGGTTATTTTGAGATCCTTTTCGGTTCAAAACGGGTTTTGGGCGAATCTTGGGTTTGGAAAACAATTCAAATGACATAACTAAAATTGCTCAAATAAAATTGTTCAAATAAAATATGATGAACTTAAAAGTAAATGAATTAAAAAAGGTTTACCTCTCAAATTGAAATGTTTAATAATTGCACCAATTGTCTCAAGATGCTCACATTTTAAAATGAGTTGAATACTGATCTATACTAAGCATGCAAATAAGACATGAGACGGTACTAAAAAGAGATACAAAGAAACAAAAAAAATTATTGAAGTTGTTCTAAAAAAATACAATGAACTGTAAATGAATGGAAAAAATGAAAGTTTTCTTGTTGACATAGAGAAATAGAATTATATTAGAGAAAGTAGAAAATGATGATAATAAGAATGAGCTTAATTCTTTATTTAGATGGACCAATATTATTGGAGATTCCTTTTACCATTAGTTTCGCATTCTTAAAAAAAGTATACAATCAAAATCAATAGATAAAAAAGAAAGCAAACAACCCAGAACCGAGAGTGGATTAAAGAAAAAAGACTAAGGATTAAATAAACCAGACAACCCAGAAATCGGCATTTCACATTCTAAAAAAAAATAAAAAAACATATAATCAGAAGAAACAAAAATACTTGAAATTTCTTAGATTAGTGACACTTATAGACACTGGGACCCATTAACACTCAAATGCCATTGCCTTGATGGAAATATGATGAAATTGAGAGTTTCTTAATAGACAAAAGGCATGATGGAGAGTCCAAATAACAAAAAAAAAAAAAAAAATTTTATTTGGAAAACTCCAGTATTTTGTATATTTTTATCAGAGAATCAATTTGACCGTAGAAATAACCCTGAGAATTTGAGGTATCCCATAAATAGCAAGGATGTTTGCCTCAATGATAGTGATTTTTAATAGACGGGGTCTATAGTAGTATTCCACTCCATTTACATTATGGTTTATAAAAGTTAAAGCCACACACATGAAAAAGAAAAAACCCAGACTCCACCCTTTCTCCCTTGGCAAGCGTGCATGGTAGCACATCAGTTACATGAAAAGTTTTCCAGCTCCTCTTTAGCTTTACGCTGTTGTTGCAAGTTTTTCATTTTTTCAATAATATTGTCATTTTCTTATTAATTATTAAACTTATTATTTTTGTTTTTCAATTCCATATTATATATATTCATTTGAATTAGTTTTATTGTAAAATGGTTGTCATAGAAAATTAATGACTATATAGGAAATCATATAAAATAGTTATTTCAAAAGTTTGATAATCTATGCTTAAAGTACAATGCATAAGTATGAAAATAATAACAACAATATTTATATGGGGTCAATATTCTAAAATTATATAATTATTTTTTATAAATACCTCGTAGATAAATTCCAACTCACGGTCAATATTCCAAAGTGGGGCCAGGTCCCTTTCTCATTAACTAATTTTAAGTTTTTGTTGATACCTATTAATAAAAAGATGCTTTGTGGTGTAGTGGTTGGGTTGCTCCTTTGAAATTCATATTGTCCTGAGTTTGAGTCTCGGCATAAACTAGATTAATTTTTACCATGTCATTAAAAATACATGGGTCAGGTTGGGTCCAAAAAGTGTGCTTATCAATTGTAACTGATTTCAATTAGAAATAACTTCACTTAATGGCCCATTAGTTGGTAGGGCCTGGCATTAGAAGGAGGTCAAAAATTATAAGACAGTCAAAATCAAATCTGAAATTGACAGCGAAATTGGAAATCAAGTTCACTTCGCTTCATATATACATATAATTGCAATCTTGGCTATAATAGGTTGAGACCCACAAAGGCATGGAACTTCGCCAATTGCCCAGATGCCACTCAGCCGATAGAACAATCAGTAAAAGGAGACACATCTCATTATTTTTCATTAGACTAAGAAAATCAAGAGTTTAAAGGAAAAAAGAAAACACATTGGTCACATTCACCCCACCCACAGAAAAAAAAAAAAAACCAGATTTTACAGACAACCAGATCATCGTACCAAGATTCCTAACAAATCAATTTTCTTTCAAAAATAAATTGAAAACAAAAATAAAAGCATACATACAAAAAGGAAAAAATTTACAGACACCACCACCATCACAGCCCTTGAATTTCATCAATACTTTTACAACTTTCTTATTATATATCACTATCAGCATGGGATCTGAGAGGTAAACCACCTCATGATATAGAGAGGGGTTTTTATTAGCTCTAGTGTCATCCCCACCAGTACCATCATGTAGATACACGACAATAGCAATATGCTCCCCAACCACACAATTGACAAAAAATCTTCATAAAAAATCAAATTACAAGGCAAACATGTACAAGTACTTGAATGTAGTAGGGAGAGACTGTTGGGATGAGAATAGGAATAACTTCGCTTAGGATAATGTTTCTTATTATTAAAAAAGAGAGATTTTAGGAATTAAAGTTTGAATTCAAAGAGATAAAAGAGATAATTTAAAGATTTGAATTTCGTTGAGAGATATATTATAGGTTTGAGAGAGAAATTTTAGGAGATTCAAAATTATGAAAGCCCTATATTTTTTCTTGAGTAAATTAGCGAAAGGTCCCTGAAATGGAATGTTCAAAAGCTCTGGTTCACACAAATTTTGTTTGAGGGTTGTAGTCCACGCAACTACTAGAAATATTTCAGCCAGAGGTCCTTATATACGCCACATCACATATTTCATGGCTGATTTGTCCCTGCAACTGTCGAAATACGTCACGCATAAGTGGCTTAACATGTCACGCAAATTAAGCCCTAAATTTAAGGGCCTTAACATGATATTTCATGAATGATTTGCCTCTGTAATGGATTTTATTTCCTAGATGAAGTTTCGAAATTCAAATGGGAGGGAATATATCAGGTTTATGTCTTATGCTACAAACTCATGTCGATTTGCCCATGGATGTCGCCTTGATGAATGTCTAGTAAATCTTATCTAAAGTTTTTTACTAGAACAATCAAGCCACATGCGTATTACAATTATTCAGGTAATTCTCCAAAAGAGGGGGAGAAACTGCATTTGATGTGTTTTGACCCACTTAAATGACCATACTATCTTTCCTCTGTTTTTTTTTCCCTCATCATTTGATTTCATAGATTCATCGTTTAATAATACCAAATATAATAAGAAAACTAACAACATTTAGTGGAAATGTATCGGGGGTATGCTGACTATGCAAATGTCAATTGGGATGAGCTTAGATTTGTTCTTATACTAGCTGATTACATGTATATTATGAAATGTTCCCAAGATGAGAAGTTCTCACAAGGAGAACTCAATCGAATTAAAAATGGGAGGAAATTTATTCTTGTGAAATTTTAGTTCGGTTCTTGAGGTTTTTTTTTTTTTTTTTTTTAGTGTGACTAGATTTGAAGGAATGGTGGAGAGTTTGGTTTTCTTTATGAGACCGTGAATTTGATCTATCATTTTCTGAATTTATATGAGGTTAAAAGTGAATTTATCTTAGTTGGATATGAATCTATCTGAGTTTGGTATAAATTTATCTAAGTTTTGCACTCTGAGTTCTAAAATAATTTAATTGGATATGAGGCACAGACACTTCCAATCAAGGTCGTTCATCTCGTGTGCCTCACTATTAATAGGGCATTTTAGGGGATTTGAATGGACAATGTTAGCCACCTGATTGATGGCCGACGAATGGACGGTATATCTTTACATTTGGTACTGTCAGTTTTGGATGTGATGTTTTTCACCAATTTGACAGTCAGGAAGGTCTGGTTAATTGGATTTGTTGATCGATGCCCATCCATGGTGGGATCCGCTCGATGAACTGTCTCATTCCTTATTCACTTTCCTCTTTCTCCTTGCGCCCGATGTGTCAAAAATCCCTAATTTCTCGCTTTCATTCCTTCTTTGGCAAGTTACCACGATTTTAGACTTACCATTTTTTAATAAAGAGATAAGAGAATATGAGGGCATTATTGTCTTTTCAAGCATATGAAACGGTGTAAGGGACTTTTGCCTCTATGAAATTAATTCGTGGACCGTTTGCAATAAAAATTAATATTGAGAGACCTCCGGCCAAATGCCCCTTTTTTCTTCTGTATTTGTTTGAAACGAGAGCTCCAGGTTGCTGATGTGGGCGCCCTATATAATGATATTTATGTAAAAATATAGTTGTGCTCTAATGTCTCTCTACCTCTTATTATGAGCCGAGGCCTTTGTTGCGAGTTCAATTTGTAGGGACTTGCTTTTATTTTTAAATTAACGTTGGTATTAAATTGCATGTGTGCTAAAAAGATATTTGGTGGGCCACCAAGGTCAAAATGACACAATTATTTTATTCAAATTAATTTAAAAATTGTGTGTGCCTAGTTTTCCGCCTACAACGGATATATGGTAATTATTGGCGTATTCCTAAGTGGCTCTTATTATGGTAATTCTCCGCGTCAAAAGTATTTACAGTCGATTGCTTTTCCTTCACGTATTTAAGTCTTTCACTCTTCTCTCTATCTCTTTTTGATGTTGTATACGACAACAATACAAGCCCGATTATCTTCGTTTTCATAATCGCGAACACAAACTTCTCGTTTCTTGAAGATCAAACAACACTAACCAGATTCCATCGCTCTCTCAACTAAAAAAACTCAAGATCTTCTTCATCTCCACTCCATCAACGGCAGAAAGAACCCTAATTTCATAGGGTTTCTTCAAAATTCTCCTCAAACAACATTCCTTCATCTCCCAAGTTCTTCTACCCTCGCCAGCCATGGATTTCTCCCTCTCAGCGATCCATCATCTCCATCTGCTGCCTCGCTCTCGGCATTGCAGGCATCGTCTTCGGATCCATCGCCTTCTTCCGCCCCGTTTCCGGATACAGATGCCTTGATTTCGAGCCTCTATCCGCATCTATTTCATGGGAAAATGGCGATGCCAGGCGATCTGGAGATTCTCTTACGCCTGTAGGAGGCTCGAAGAGGCACAAGGTTATGGCATTTGTGGGAATCCAGACCGGGTTTGGATCGGTGGGGTGGCGGAGATCGCTGAGGAATACTTGGATGCCGTCGGATCGCCTGGAGAAGAGGTTTAGGTCCTCGGACAATCCTAGGAGTCATCTTCTCCCAATGCTGGCCTTCTCCACCGCCGTTACCACAGATAAATCGGACAATTCCGCTACGATTCATACCCTCCCTGAACATCCATTTGCCCTTACAGGTATGCAATGAAAAGCTCTGATCGGGTGTGCTTCCTTAGTCTTGAAAAATGGTTTTTCTTTTTTCAGCTTTTCATGAAAGTATGTAAAATTTTCTGTTACTTTTTCTTTGATTTGACACAATTACTGTGATGTTTTGAGAATTTGGAATGGTATGTGTCCATGCCATTTAAATTGGTGAAAGAGATTACTTCAGATTCACCAGATTTGGGAGTGTTTTAGAAATCCTAACTGGGTCTATAAGAATCTAGGGCTTTTTTTTTTTTTTTTTTGGCATATATGACTACTGAACTATATATCTCCCTCATGGCTACAATACAATGATCTAATTAGGGTGAAAGAATAGCCCATCAAAGGATTCTAATGGTATCATGTTTGGTGTGTCAATTATATTCATCCACTGTAATCCTTACATCTTCGGTTCTCTTTTCTAGGCAAAGGACAGGAATATTGGCAATATGAAAGAATAACTGAAGAAATGCCTTCATGTTTCATCCCTTTGATCCTGTGGCATATATGGGTATTTCCACCTCTTCATATATCTCATATTGCAATGCGTGTCCTTCAGAGAAATATTTGTTTAAGGATGCAATATAGTTATGGGAAATGTGTTTCATATATCATAGTTGTTACGGCATAGTTGCATCATGCTAGTTTTTTGATAGGAAGTTATATTTTGATGTAAGAACTCATTATTTGAATCTAGAATGGTCTTTCATACAGAGTAGAACCACTTGTATGTGGAGTACATCAGTAAACGCCCTGTCCTTGTACCTTATCACAAGGGTGGAAGGATGTTGCATAGGTTGCATATTGGTTTTTCCGGTAACACTACTAAGCAATTACTGGCAGTACCAGTTATTATACCTGACAACTTGGTCATTTAGTTTATTTATTACTTGCTGTTTGATGCAGGAGTTCACTGAAGATCTAGCTGCAAGACCTCAATCTGTTGCGAGTCATTTAAACTCTATGGGGGTATGCTCCATGCTATTTTTTTTAAATGGTATTTTTCAAGTGCCGGTAGTTTCAGAGTTCCTACAATGGTTGCCAAATAAAATTTAAACTTTTTTGTGTAGGACTGTAAAATGAAAAAAAGCTTTCCTGTTGAAAAAAGTGTGCTTTAGCATAATAACAAATGGTTGCCAAATAAAATTTTAAACTTTTTTTTTGTGTAGGACTGTAAAAGGAAAAAAAAAATTTCCTGTTGAAAAATTGTGCTTTAGCATAATAACAAACTGTCTTTATTCTAAATGTTCATTGATGTTGTTCAATCCACGAGTCATTGCAAAATTGAACACCACCTGTGACATAGTCCACACCGTTTGAGATTTGAATAAAAAATTGAGCCAAAACCTGTGGAGTCAAAGCCTGTATAATAGGCTCCAATATATCTACAGTTCTCAGGTTTTTCTCCTTGCTTCAGAACAAGTTGTGAGTAGTGAGTTTTCACTCCACAAATAATTTATATTTCAAAATAAATCAAAAGAACTTAAAAATCTTATTCCTAGAATGCATGCATAGACAGTGAAATAAGGGTGAGACTCATTTGTACACTCTATAGCGCCATAACACTTACCATTCTCTCCTCATTTGAACTCTCACCAGACCCAATTTTACGCTAATCTGGTCTGAAACTACTGTTGGATTTGGCCTTGATAGAGTCCTTTCTTTTCCCACTCTCGATCTTTAGGCCTTGATATCTCCACCATCTGATCTCCCATTAGGCTGATGTTTGGACTACCCCTTATTTATGCATAGACCTTTCAAATTTGTAAACACTCCCTCCTCCCCCACCATCCCCACAACAACAATAAATGGAAAAAAGTAAAAAAAAAAAAAAAAAAGAAACCACACAAAACAACTATCTGTCAGGTGGCTTCCACTTATTTGATGCCCATATTTCACACACTAGTCATTTTTTTCCACTTTGAAATGGTAAATTAGAGTCTCCACCAAATCCAAAATGGCCGCAACAAGGGGCTGAAGAACCCTGAATGGCCAACCTCAAGCCATGCCCCATCAAAGAACACATTGCTAAAATTACAGAGGTTAGTATTAACCGTTCTAAACTAATACAGACCCTTTTAACTTTTTCTCGCGATGTGAAGATTATGGAGTTTGCATATACACTCCCCTTTTGATTCCTTTTGTAGACTCTCCCTCCCCATCTTTATCCAAAGACCCTTTCAGAAGCATTCACATGTCATCTTTAGACCCAAACGAGACCCACTGGTTTTCCAATCTCTATCATCCTATTAACATACCCACCCACCGGTTTTCCAATCTGTGATCTCATTAGCATCAGATTCTATATAGCCTGGCTCTTCATTTGCATGCTGATAATAAACTTGATCTTGGCTTCTCCACTCCTAACCTGACTAGCCGCCCATCTGACATGGGCTTCAGATGATCCCTCGTCTTAGCTAACTGCTCACAACCAACTCTGCCCCTTATCACACCTATTACATAATCCGGTTTTATAGGACAACCATCATCGCGGACATGAATCATATGATTCGAAGTATTATTTCCATAAAGATATCGGTTTCTCATATGTCAAATTCAAATTCTTCTTACTAGCCAAAGAATATCCCAAAATCCTTCCAGTTTCAAATTATTTTTCTTTCTCTCTCAATTCTACTCACGACAATCTTCTGCTCCAAAGAATCACTACAAAGGTCATTGGAATTAGTAATACCAGATACGAGGAAGTTTCTAATTGATATAATCCTATGCTATCTTACAATATTTGGGTCACATGCGGGGTCCATCAGCATCCGATCTTTACCGCAGGAAGACAAATTCATCAAAATGTTTAAATTTGAATGCTTTGACTCAGTTTACATTATCCATGGCCAACATGGTCTTTAATGGTTCTCTGGGCGTTCATCTTTTTATCGTAGAGCTCTTTATTTCATTGATGTGATGATCCAACATGGGGCCATTTTGGGCTATCCCCACCATCTTGGTGGTGGTCCCAGGTGGGCTCTGCAAAGCTTAGTAAATGTCATTGTATATAGTACATTAACAAGTAATTTTCTTGCTTTGTAACAAAAATATTTGGATGTTTTGTTTCTAGAAAAACCTGATTCCTTTTTTGTGGTAATTTGTTTATGGGATAACAAGCTTCAATTCCATTATGCTTGTAAAATTTTTTTAATAAGAATAATAAGATTTCAAAGTTCATATTTTCTGTCAAATTCCATTATGCTTGTCCTGATTGCATGGTTACTTCAATAGGTTAAAATGGTGAACATGTTGCAGCCAATGAATGATCCGTGCTGCTGTAGGTAAGATGAGATTTCATTCGGGGTTGATCATGTATAAAGAATTGTAACTATATGTTTCAAATATGATGAATCTGTTGGTGTGTATCTCTTCGACTGAAGTGAAATATGGGCCAGTGCTCATATTGATGAATGCGTGTGATATGAATGGGTGGAACCAAATAAATGCAGGAGCCACGGTTTTTATCACATTTTTGCTGCTGTCACTACCATATTTACGACAGCAATTCACCATTTTTCTTCGTATTTACCACCCACCATCTTCAGATTCTGTTTTTTCCCCTCTGTATGCATATACATATATACTTCACTTAAAGAAATTGAAACAGATTTGATCGTCAAGACAATGGATTTGATTCTATTTTAAGATTGGAATTAGGAATTATAGTAATTTTGATTAAATTTTATTATTGAATGTCATATCTTTATGGGTTGATTGTATGTTATGGTTTAATGTTCTGAGATAGGAAATAAAACATAGAAATAGGGAATTTGAGAAATAGAGTTCACTTCGAGGGGAACCGCCCTCCTTTCTTCACACAGAAGTGAAGTTGAATAGAATAATGCTAGCTGCCTTTTTTCTCATTGCATTCAAATACATTTAAAGCATTACAGAAAACTGCCTATTCCATCAATCTAATACATAAATGACATGTGCCCTTAACTTCCTAACCAGCTCAATAATTGGATAATGATTTATTAGTGACTTACACAATAACTGCAGTCAAACAATAGCAATAAGCCAATAACTAACCCATACTACAATGTAACTCCCCATGCCAACGTGCATATTCAACATGTGTGCACCACAGAAGAACTTATGCATAATTTTATTTCCAAAATATCTCACTGATTTGGCTACACACTTAATATTTGAACTTTGGCTACCGAACTCTTTAGGAAATTCATTTGTATTTTTTCTGATTTTGTGTTATTCATTCCAGTTTGGAAGACACTTATGAGACACCAAGAAGAGCATTTTGGATACTTGTAATAGATAAAATTGCTGATACAAGTCCATCAACATGCCCACTTGTTGCGGAGACCCTTGCATCACAATCTTCTAAAGCAAAGGACCTCTTCTATGCTCTGATAGTCAATAGCGTTTTGAGATGTTTGATTGACGCTGGAGCTTTTGAGGTACACGTAACAAGTTCATGCCAGCGTTGCAATTCATTTGTATATAGTATAAATCTTTGTCGGTAGTTTGCTGCAGCAATTCTAATTATACTGTTTCTTTGAAGGGTGTTGGTTCCAAACTCCAGTCTGTTTTGAAGGATGCTTGACTTTTACTAGTCTATTGGAGGCTTGATTCTCATTAAAGTAAGTGCTTAACTAGACCACCGTATTAAATCTTTCATTGTTTATTATTTCCATACCATTCTTTTCTCCAGCAAGTAGTAATCTCTTATAGAGCAATTCTTTTCCCCTATTCAAAAGCATTGGCTTTTTAGTATCACTTGGAGCTTCTAATTTGATGTGTCTTTAGTCTGAAACCGTTTGCTGCTTGATTTAGGGTATAATATCCCAAGCATGTGACCTGAATCATATGATTCAGGTGTGAATATTACAATTTTTTATACTTATTCTATTGGAAGTTGGAACTTATGATTTAGATGATTCATTTGAGTGAGAATAGTCACAACACAATTGATTGGTCAATATTTTTTTGCTATTGTTTTTAATTTTAAAAGGTTATCCAGTCATGAATTGATCTGCTTATTATTATTATTATTATTTTGTATATTTGGGAGGTTAGAGAGTTCAAAAAAATATTTGGGAGGTTATCTAGTTATACTTCTCAATCTCTTGATTTAATTCTTCATTTTCTCCTTTTTTTCCTTAAATTCCTGCCGTGCATCATCACAAGAGATCCAGAGATTGCTTCATCTAATTTCTCTATGAAATCATCTCTCATGTTCTTTCTTTTCTAGTTTACGATATTCGTGCTATCATAATTACTAAGTACCAATGAAAGAATTGAAACTTTAGAGAGTTTTATTAGAATGATAATAAACTTAAAAAAAAAAAAAGAAATACTGCAAATCATAGAAGATTATCCACTCAGATTTCTTATCTTGTAGATTCTCATCCTTATTTTCTTGTGACTTCCCACTTGTACTTTACTTTGTACTAACTTCCGCTTGGAGAGAGCTCTGTTCTCATTTTCTTAAGTCTCCAAACAAGAAGGGAAGTTATACAATGGAAATTACTTCCTCTCCAAGAAATATCAGCATCCTTTTTGTGGGGTTTATTAACCCCTAAGAGCTACTTGTATGATGAGCCACATAGCTGGTTTTGTGGACTTGGCTTGAACCTCCACTATGGTTTTGGTTTGGTCATGAACATGCAGCTCCAAACCATCACATTGTTATCCATTAAATTCTGCATCATTGGGCTCTTTTGATTTAAATTGGGATTGTCCAATGGAATGAGTTGTTCCACTAATTTTCTTATGTGGATCTCTACTTAGTGTGGAATAGTGTGGATTTTTTGGAATACAGTTTACATTCATCTTGGCCCTTCATTCTATGTTTTGTTCCAAATTTATTGATATTTCCCTAGTATGGGTCTTGAATTTCTTTGATCGATCAAGTAGATCTGGATAATCAAAGTCTAGATCTATCATATATTCCGGTGGGTTTGAATTATAATATCCTAAATCAGACTCCCCCACTTGAAAAGGCTTCGACATCTAGTAAACATCCTCTTCACATTGTCGTCTTCTTTGTCGTTTTTCTATTCTTTTGCTTCCATTGCAACTCTTTCACATGGATCACTTGTCTTTTGAGTTGCATTTGTCTTTGGGTTAGAAGTACATGTTAAGAGTTGTGTACCTTATCAACCCAATGTGGTCCAATGGGATGCAATCCAATGTCTTAACAAGCAAATCACGAATCAATTGTAAACTAACGTTGCCTTTTTCGAGGTAATCTTGATAAAATGAATGTTCGAAGTTGTAAATCTCTCCATGTGGGATATTGCATTCACAATTTATTTGAGAGCTTGATACTCACACCTTTCGCCGCCTCCACCACCACCACCACCATCATAACTATGTTAGGCGTTGGCTACATGAATTCTTTTTCTCCATTCCGATCTAAATCACACTTTTCACCAATCACCGTAATTCTCATCTAGATGTCGTTCATGTATAGTTGAACCCTCAAATTGTATATGCATATAGTAAAATTTTGAGTTTCTTGTTCGTAACTC